>JALIZH010002104.1:0-15872 GCA_030522465.1 Rhipicephalus appendiculatus
CCTTAGCAATATATATATATATATATATATATATATTAAAATAAGGCGTTTCGACGTAGAACTTCTTTAATAACGTCAAGGCAGGTCGGGGAGGAACAGCCGAGCAGGCGCAAGTGTCGCGATGCACCAACACCGAACGTCGTCGTCTTTCTCTGCCCGAGAGAGGTACCCCTCTACCTTTCAGAACGGCGCTGATCTTCTCCATTACATTTATGTCCCCTCCGGAAAAAGAGCCATCCTGGCGACTTAGGGGCAGGAGACAACAGTAGGGTCGTAGTAAGGCTTGAGCCGGTCTAGATGCACCGTCTCGCGTCCACGGCGTCGTTGATCAGGAGACGGCGCAAGTGGCTCAATGATATAATTTACGGGTGATGATTGCTGGACGACGCGGTAAGGGCCGTGGTACTTCGAGAGAAGTTTTGATGACTGACCAGGGCTGGTGGAAGGGACCCAGAGCCACACAAGCGAACCAGGGGAGATAAGTCGCTGGAGCCTTCGAGCCGTCGCGATGGTGTTTCTGGCGTTGCTGATCGGAAGTGGTGAGGAATCGGGCGAGCTGGACGACACTCCTCCGCGTATTTAGCTGCTTGGGGAAATTGTTGTCGACTCAGTTGCGTCGGGACTGTACGGAAGAATGGTGTCTAACATGCAGGAGGGCTCGCGTCCGTAAAGTAGAAAGTATGGGGAGAATCCCGTGGTGGTCTTGAGTCGCAGTATTGTGCGCGTACGTCACGAAGGTGAGAACGCGGTCCCAGTTTGAGTGAGCAGAATCGACGTACATTGACAGCATATCACCCAATGTTCGGTTAAATCGTTCTGTCAGGCCGTTGGTCTGAGGATGGTATGCTGTGGTGGTTCGGTGAATGATGCGGCATTCCTTTAGAAGTGATTCGACGGCTTCGGACAGAAATACGCGCCCTCGGTCACTGAGGAGCTCACGTGGTGCGCCATGACGTAGAACGAGGTGGTGTAAAATAAAAGAACCGACGTCACTGGCCGATGCAGATGGCAGTGGTGAAGTTTCTGCGTAGCGCGTCAGATGATCGATTGCAACGATTATATAGCGGTTCCCAGCAGCAGTGATGGGTAACGGTCCATAAATATCAATGCCGACACGTTCAAAGGGTCTGGCAGGACAAGGTAGAGGCTGTAGACGAGCAGGAGAACGGGGAGGGGTATTCTTGCGCCGTTGACAAGCGAGACAGGAGCGGGATGTAGCGGCGAACAAAGCGGTACATTCCACGCCAATAGTAGCGGTGGCGCAGGCGTGTGTAAGTTTTCAGTACTCCCGCATGTGCACAATGTGGATCGGCGTGAAACGAGGCGCATATATCCGATCGAAGATGTCGGGGAATAACCAAAAGCCATTTGCGCCCTTCAGAAAGGTAATTTCTGCCGATATAGCAAGCCATCTCGAATACAAAAGTGATGTATTTGCCGCCGAAGTTCTCTAGGGATGGGGTGCGATGGAGGCCTACATAACAAATCTATAAGAGAAGCGACCCAGGGGTCTTTCTTTTGCTCCAGAGGCATGTCACTGACAGAGAGCGAGGACGCGTCGTAAAAGGACGCAGGCGGGGGACGAATCATCAGATGGAAGAGGTGAACGGGACAGAGCGTCCGCATCAGAATGTTTACGTCCAGATCGGTAAACGACGCGAATGTCGTACTCCTGGAGACGTAGGGCCCAACGGGCAAGTCGGCCGGATGGATCTTTTAAGGAGGAAAGCCAGCATAATGCGTGGTGATCTGTGACCACGCTAAATGGGCGTCCGTAAAGATAGGGTCGAAACTTGCCTATGGCCCATATGATGGCGAGGCATTCCTTTTCGGTCACGGAGTAGTTGGTTTCGGCTTTGGTGAGTGCACGGCTGGCGTAAGAGACGACGTACTCGTGAAACTCCCAGGTTTACGCTGTGCAAGCACAGCGCCGAGACCGACACCGCTAGCGTCCGTGTGCAGTTCAGTCGGGGCGAGTGGGGTCGAAATGTCGCAGTATTGGGGGTGTGGTTAGGAGGCGGCGAAGTGTGGTGAAAGCATCGTCGCATGCTGATGACCATCCCGTGAGGTCGCGGCTGCCGCGAAGGAGTTCAGTCAAAGGTGCTATGATGGATGCGAAGTTGCGGATGAAGCGGCGAAAATACGAACAAAGGCCGAGAAAACTCCGAACTTCTTTCAATGTACTCGGTTTAGGGAACTCGGCAACCGCACGAAGTTTTGTCGGATCAGGAAGAACACCCTCCCGGGACACGACGTGGCCCAAAATAAGGAGCTTTCGAGCGCCAAAGCAACACTTCTTCAAATTCAGCTGTAGACCCGCAGATTTGAGGCAAGTGAGCACTGCTTCCAAGCGTTGAAGATGCGTCGGAAAGTCACGTGAAAATATTACAATGTCATCCAGGTAGCACAGACATGCCTGCCATTTCAGGCCGCGGAGGATGTTGTCCATCATGCGTTCGAACGTGGCAGGCGCATTGCATAGCCCGAATGGCATGACATTAAATTCATACAAGCCATCGGGAGTAACAAACGCTGTTTTGGGGCGGTCAGCCTCAGCCATTGGCACCTGCCAGTAACCGGAGCGCAGATCTAATGAAGAGAAGAACTCGGCTCCTTGTAGGCAGTCGAGGGCGTCGTCTATGCGAGGTAACGGGTAGACATCTTTGCGTGTGATGTTGTTCAGCCGTCGATAGTCAACGCAAAACCGTATCGAGCCGTCTTTCTTCTTGACCAGAACTACCGGCGATGCCCACGGACTGTTAGAGGGCTCAATAACACCACGCTTAAGCATGTCATCAACTTGTTCGGCGATGATGTGACGCTCAGTTGCCGACACACGATATGGGCGCTGACGCAAAGGGGCATGGAGGCCAGTGTCGATGTGATGAGTTACAGTTGAAGTACGCCCCAAGGATGGTTGTTGGTAATCGAAGCTGGCACGAAAGCGTTCAAGCAATGCGGTGATGTCAGAGCGCTGCTGGGACGTCAGGTGGCTGTCGAGGCATCTAGAGAGTGCATCGGTGAATGATGGTAGCGAAGCTGTAGCAGGACAGTCGACGGCGCTAATCTGGAGAGAAGTCGGCTGATCGGCGACGACACTTGCGGAAAAGGAATCGAGGTCATCAACGCTGCCAAGGCACTCTCCCTTCAGTACGACAGAAGGGCAGGGAAACGGATTGGAAACGTAAATTGCACTAGAAGTGTCTTGAATCTTGAGGACGGCGAAGGGTATCAAGCAGCACTTGCGGCGGAGGGCATTTTGAGCTGGTGTAAAAAGAACAGGTGAGTCAATAGAGGCGTCGCAGGAAAGCGGGACTAAAGCAGAGGAGAAAGGGGGGTATCGTGGTGTCAGCAGCGACGAACACTTTCGCAGGTAGGGACGGCGAGTCGACTAAAGCAGAGTCACACAGCGGCGAGAACTCGACTTCGGAGCGAGCACAGTCAATGACAGCATTGTGAGTGCATAGGAAATCCCATCCTAGTATGATATCGTGGGAACATTGCGGAAGCACGACAAATTCGACTGTGTAAAGGACATCCTCAATAACAACCCGTGCTGTACACGCAGCGAAAGGCCGAATTTGTTCTGCATTGGCAGTGCTTAAGACGAAGTTGCGAAGAGGCGTCGTTACTTTTCGGAGTTTTCGGCAAAGCTTCTCAGACATGACAGAAACTGCGGCTCCTGTGTCGACTAGTGCTGAAACGGATACACCCTCAACGGCAACAGCGATAACATTACACGGTGAAAAACAAGGCCTTGAAAAGTTCGAAAGCTGCGCAGTTCTTGCCTCCGGAACTGCGGCTCCTAGTTTTCCTCTGGGTCAGGCCGGGGACGTCGCATCATGGGAGAAGGGGAACGGGGTCGCGGTGACGGCGACCGGCGTCCGTTGAAGTTCCGTCGAGTCGAAGAAGATTCAGTAGCGACGTATGGTCCGGATGAAGCAGGCTGAGGTCGTGGCGCGAAGTCATAAGCATACGGCCTCATGTCATCATGCTGCATAAACTCACGTCGCCGGCAAAACCGTGCTACGTGGCCCGGGAAACCGCACGCGTAGCATATGGGCCGGTTGTCTGGAGTGCGCCATGGGTTCTGAAAATGTGGTGCCGGTCGGGAGTGCGGACGCGTAGCTGCGTGTACAGGCTGGGGCGACGAGACAAAAGGGCGCGCGGGGACGTAGGAGTTGGCCGCGGGCAATCGTCGAGGTGTGACCAGTGCTTCAGCATACGTGAGCGGAGCAGTCACAGGTGGCGCAATGGCTGCGGGGAGCACCTCGGCGACTTGCTCCTGAACAACACGTTGTATTGACGTTGGCAGCGATGATGGGGCCGGATCAGAGACACAAGGCAAAATGGAGAGCTGACGGGCGACCTCTTCACGCACAAACTGCTTAATATCCCGTAGCAAAGCAGCATGGTCCTGCGCAAGGCCAGGAGGCGTTAATGCGGCAATGGTTGCACCTGACGCGCTGGCACGACGAGTAGCGTCCCGTTGCTTCCAGAGTTCGTCATAGCTTTGGCACAGCTGTATGACGTCCGCTACCGTTTGCGGGTTCTTAGCGATGAGCATCTGAAAGGCATCGTCAGAGACACCTTTCAAGATATGCTTGATCGTCTCCGCCTCTGTCATTGATGGGTTGATGCGCCTGCAAAGGGCAACCACATCCTCGATATAGCTGGTGTAGCTTTCACCGGCTTGCTGAGCTCGACCTCGCAGGCGCTGTTCGGCACGCAACTTCCGAAGTTCTGGACGGCCGAAAAGTTGAATGAAAGCTGCTTTGAAGGCCGACCAGGTGGGAAGGTCAGTACTGTGGTTACGGAACCACAGTTTGGCGACGTCAGTTAAGTAAAATATGACGTTGGTGAGCTTGTGCGCATCGTCCCATTTGTTGGGCTTGCTCACCAGATCGTACTCGTCAAGCCAGTCTTCCGCGTCCTTGTCGTCAGTACCACTGAAGAGAGGAGGGTCACGCTGCCGAAGGGGGCCAGAGCAAACAACAGTTGGAGGGGTTGTTGCTGCCTGGGGGTCTGGCTGCTCGCCGTCGACAGGGGCCATGAGATCAACTGGGGGCAGGGTTCGGTTACGAAGTTCCAGGGCGGTAGAGTACCCCGCACCTCCACCAGTTAAAATAAGGCGTTTCGACGTAGAACTTCTTTAATAACGTCAAGGCAGGTCGGGGAGGAACAGCCGAGCAGGCGCAAGTGTCGCGATGCACCAACACCGAACGTCGTCGTCTTTCTGCCCGAGAGAGGTACCCTCTACCTTTCAGAACGGCGCTGATCTTCTCCATTACAATATATATATATATATATATATATATATATATATATATATATATATTAAAATGGGGGTGTTGTACGTCGAGAAAGGGTCGGACGTAGCTTCGTGAAAGGCTCTTTATAAGTCTAGCTACCGGCAAGCGCGTGCGCGAGCGACAACCACAGCCACCGATCGTCGTCGTCGTCTTCCGTACCAGCGGAGCGTCTGCCATTCACATTCAGTACAATATATATATTAAAAAGAAGGAACTAAGAGTTTGTAGGCCGGGTGCAATATTCCCAGAAAAGTCCAACAGATGCGGGTGCGAAGCTGTTTTTTTACCTTTCGCTTGGGGTTCGTTTCGCTGGCTCGGTGGCTTCTTGTAATTTGCTGCCGGTTATCCCCGCAGTGTAGCAACGGCGATCGCAGAGGCTCTTCTGCGTGATGCAAAAGCAGCCTGTTCTAGTGTGAATGAATGAATGAATGAACAACTTTATTTATCCCTGGTTAAAGTGAAGGGGGCAATACCCTAGCCCGCATCGCAGGAGGCGTCCAGAAGTAATGCATCGCATTTCCCTCAACCTGAAAAAGACAGCGAATGGGTATGATGTGTAGATGGTTTTTACGGCCCCGCGTAGGCTGGCTGGGCTTTGTCCCATAATCTTCTCTTGTTAGAAGAAACCCGGCCGTTGCGGGAAAAAAGCACGTTTCGGCGTATGCAAGATGCGCGACTGGCGTCGTCTACGAAATAGCGCTGTCTTGTGGAAAATATTACGTAGGCCAAACCGGCCGCTGCGCGAACGATCGTGCATGGGAACATGAGCTGTCAGTTAGAAATCACGGCAACGCGCTTTTGCTTGCGCATTGTCAAGTTTTCTTGTGTTCACCGATTTTCAGAAACATTAAGATATTGGGTAAGAACAGTGATACCACAGCCCGCGAATCGATGGAGGCTTTCAATGTACCTGTAAGAGGCAATGCTTGTGTTAGCGACACGTCCGTTTTTTTTTACTTGATACTGAGTGTAAATTTTTGCGTGCCTGCTTGTAATCTGTTTCATCGGGACCATGTGACCATTTTCGCTTGCGCATGCATGTTTTACGAGTATATATTGAAGGGTGACGAAAAAAAATAACAGTTAGTCGAAAGTTTGCGCCGGTCCCTCTTCGTTCATTCTGTGTCCCTTTCTTCCTTTTTTTCTTTTCTTTTTTTTTGCGCACACTAGTTTACCTTGAAGGGTAATTTTCCTCTGTGAGGTGCAGTGGCCACTGTCTGTGCTGCAACTTCTGCTTTTTATTTGTCTTTCTTCCCCATTTTCCGTTCGTACGCATCTTTTATCTCATTTAAATTTTCCGCTGGTGCATCGCGAATTCCCAAAAACCGCTATTCGCGCTTCGACCTGAAAGGCGGCACAGCACCAAAGAGGGCCCCAGCAGATCTGTATAGAACCGTTTGTTCTCTGTATCCTTTCTCGCTTGCGCCATGAAGCATTCGCATGGTATTCACTTCTGTATTTATTGATTTTTGCGCATTGCGTTTTCATTTTCTCTCTCTTTCAGTAAAAAGACAAGGTGAGTGTAATGAACCGAGTAGGCGAGGCTTTCTGCGTAAATGAATTATCGCTGTGCCAGCGGCTAGAATGACCTTATATACCGTGTTAGTGGCAGCACCGGAAGAAACACAAAGCAGAGATTACAGCCCACTGGAGCGCAAACGCAGAGCTCACCCTTAATTTAATGGGTCCCGTCGCATGTCGCATTAGCAGGCCGTACAGAGCGAGAGTTTGCGAAATGATAGCCGGTCGGTTCTAGCGCGAGCTTGTTGACGACTGAATGCGAGAGTTTATGGAGTGGAAAACCATTTTGGACTGCTCAGTGTTTGCTTAAACTATATGAATATTTCTTTTGTTTTCACGCTAACAAACAAAGCCCAATACAGCTTGTTGTACTGAAGTGAGATTGCGTCGCACACACACACACAAAAACAGCCATCAGAGAAAATAACGCGGGAGTTTTACTTTTATTAGCGTGTCCACGCACTTGTAGGCCTGTTTGGCGGTTGCAAAATTAGTTTGCTAATGGGAGCATTTAGTTTATTTTAACGTGATAGCGTTAAAGAGCTCGTTTCGCTAAACTTCCGGCGTAGGTGACGGCGTCGTTGGTTGTGAGCGCAAAATCGTCATGTTGTCCGTGATCGAAAAATCGAGAGAGATGCAAATGAAATTAATAACAAAAACTTCGGTTGGATTGAGGACGGAACCCAGGCTGTCCGCGTGGAAGGCAAGTGCACTGGCACAGAGCTACGTTACAGCTTGCAATTCATTAAAAAAACAACTACATGAATGTCATGTAACGGAAGAAGTCTTCTTAACACATGTAATATTGCGTGGCAGAAGCGTAGAATTGCATCGGTCATCAAAACATGTGAAATGCGCAACGAGTGGGGGGTTTTAACCCCCCCTCCTTACAAAGCGCTCAAACATAGGTTCGCGCTGTTGCCTTACGGACGCGTAGTGAGTTCTTGGCTGATTCGCAAAAAGAACAATTATGGCGTAGTGAGCACTTCACAACTGTATTTGCACTAGACATTCTAGAATACTTTGAAACGGCCAATATTACGCGCCCAGTCCTTCGTTTCCTTAAGTCATTGTCTAGGCATTGTTGCGACTGGCCTGCTGCTGGAGCCGACCAGCGGGTAGCGTGGTGCTGAGCGAAGGTGTCGAACCGCAGGCCCATGGATGTCAGGAGCCGATGCAGTGAGCGACTCGTGAGGAAGAAACTTAGCAGAAGTTTATTTACATGATGAAAGATGACAGGTTCATGTCGAGCGGGAGCTCGACGGCTCGTTATATACACTTCATATCCCTTGTTAGGGAAACGCTTTCATTAAAATATCCAGTCACTGCACGAGTGACCATTTGAAGGGAACGTCCCTCCGGCGCACATGGTTACCGCCTCCAAGGGGCGTCCACTTAACCTTCTCTCCATAACCGCTTCGAAAGAAGAGATGGGTTGCTGTCCCTTCTTGATAGCTGTCAAGTTTTGACGAACTGTGATGTCACTCCACACCTGCACACCACTCGTCGCAAACACAGGTTCCCCGAAATAGATGTCAGCAGAAACATGCCCTTCGCGTGCACATTCCACCACCGTCACATTCCTTATACTTGAAAGGCGAGGGCCGCTCCCTTTAGATGTGAAGCATCTTATGGCGAAGCTTAATCCGGTGGTGGTGGTGGTGGTGGTGGTGTGCCGCGTGCCCACCCTTACTGCGCATGCGCAAACCCTTTAAAAAATAAAAATAAAAAAAAACCTCCTCTCCCCATCTCTCTCCTCTAGGCATCCCTCCCCGCGGCAACCACACCCTCACTGCGCATGCGCCTCCCCTCCTCTCTCCCCTCTTACACTCCTCCTCTCTCCTCTAGGCATCCCCTGCCCGCGGCGTCTGCACTCCCCCCACTGCGCATGCGTGTCACCCCCTCTCTCTCCTCTCCTACGCTCCCCCTCTCTCGCCTCGCGACGCCGACGCAGGCAGCGTCTGCTAGCGAGTTTCTTGGTTGAAAAAACCGACTGCTCGCGCTGCACAACCGTTCACTGGCCACCCCGTATATTTGGCAATGGATCTTGACCTCCAAGGTGGTGCCGGTGGGAGATTTCTCCTGTGCGTTGTTGAAAAATAAAAATTCGCAGCGTGCACGTTAACTAAAAGCGGAGTGCGGGTCTCTGTGTCCAGTCGGAGTCTTCTGTCTCTCATTGCCCATTAGCAGCGATTGGCATGTTCCAGTAGGAAACACTGCTCCATCACTGCCTGCTTTGCGCCTCCCCAGTTTTCTCTCCTGCGCAACGCTGCGTCAACGCCGCCGCCAGTGTAAGCGTTAGCGTCCGCTGCTTCACATCTACACATGGTTCCCTTTAGCGGGAGATGGTGTGATTTTTTGGACAACGATGCGTCTTTGCACGTGCAGATAGGAGCGCCTGGGCAGGTGTAGGCCAGTGCAGGTATAAGCGACAAACACGTTCTCCGCAGCGAGGGGGGTCAGGGGGGGAGGTTGGCTCGGCCAGTGTCCAAGCAGCCTAAAAGACTATTTTGTGGAGGGTTGGCTCTAATCCTTGGAAGCGCTTTGTAACAGCTTCCCCGGCGGCCGGCTGAGACCTCGATTTACAAAGGTCAAACACCTTTGTCGGGAGAGGTCGTTGAAAGCGACGCTGAATTGCTGACGTCATGCGCTCCACCAACGCCGCTCTGCTGCCTTCCTCTGCCACCTCTGGTGATCTCGAACATCTGGTTTCGTCGTGCAATGTCGCAGAGGAGTCTCTTGCTTTGCAGGTCCGTTTTCCTTCCCGAAGGACAGCACCTGGGTCAACCACACGAGAACCACAACCGGAAAGCCGGCAAGCGCCCGAACTGTCTCCCCTGAGACCCACCAGGCTCTTCACCCAAACAAAAACATTCTCTGCTTCTTAATTACAGTACCAGCAATTCCAACAACCTCAAATAGGCTCCTCAAATGCACAAACGCATGTTGTGACAGCGCACAACAATGAACAAAAAAAAACAAAGACAATAGTAAACCTAAGTCACATAACAAAAAAAATACCTATATACACAGTCAGAGTACCCGACGCCATCAAGTCCCTTAGAAACAGCAACTTGAGCCTTCAACGTTGCCATTTCAATTCGTGGGACACCCTGACGCTTGCCCTAGCACTCTTCAGTTGCACTCGCGGTTTCGACCGGGTGAGCGCGCCCACAACCCCCATTCTCGAACGCGGGTTTCTTCTGCCTTATCAACCAATCGGATCAGTTTGAAAACAGATAGCCATAATGCATCGGCAGATAGGCAGACACAGCTGCCTTTGTATGCAATACGCCAAAGGGGCCCTCAATGAAAACCTTAGCAATCGGAAGGCATACATTTCGCGCTTCCGGCGATTGCTTAATCCAAGTGCTTTCACCTGTGAAATGCCCTGGTTCTACATACGAGGGATGGACCACGTCCATCGTTGCTGCGGAATCTCGCAGCACGCGACACACTTTTCCATACTCTCATCTCTCGAATATATGGCTCCAAAAAGTTGCATGCTTTCAACCCCGCTGTCAACTGCCAGGCAAGCAACCTTTTGCTTCTCGCAGAACGCAGCCATATGACCCGGCTTGTGGCAGTTGTAGCACACAAGTGGTCGCCTCTTTTCAAAAGCACTCTTTTGGTGCTGTTCTCGAGTCACATTGACCTCTTTCGCCTCCTCCCCTTTCGCTAAGGGTTCAGCGTTGTGCGCTTGATTCTCTTGGACGGACTGTCCATTCCACCCAGTTGCCCTCTTACTCTGGCACTCCCTCTCGTGAATCTCCTTTCCATCAAGCGCACGGCGCGAGACGTACTCTTCAGCAAGCTTCGCAGCCTTCGAAACAGTGCTAACGTCCTCCCTGTCTAGCACCGAGAGCCTAACGTCTTGGGGCAAACCACGATAAAACTGCTCGAGTCCGAAGCATTCAACCATTTTCTCTGTATCCTCGAACGCCTTAGCCTCTTGAGCCACTCCCTCATATTAGCCATCAGCTTGTACGCAAAGTCAGCATACGACTCATATGTCTCTGCCTTACGACGTTCCGGAACTTCTGCCTGTATGCCTCCGCTGACACTCTATACCTCTTTAGCAGGTTCGACTTAACCTAGTCGTAATCATCTGCTTCCTCCTTTGTCAAGCGCGCAATTACATCGGCAGCCTCACATGGTCATAAGGTCAGCAAGCACTGCGGCCACGTAACTCTGGTAACACCCGCCTTCTCGCATGTGCGCTCGAAGTTTACCAAAAACAGACCTATGTCCTCTCTGGAGCGGTAGGGTTGCATAATGTCCTTCATCCTGAACGAGTTTCGTTCTACTCCGCTAGATGCTTCGCTACCTCCTCTACTACTTCGAGCCTTGAGCAGCTCGAGTTCAAGGCGCTTTAACTCAAGCTCCTTTTGCAAACGCTTATTCTCCTCCACCACGAGCCTCTCATTTCTTTCTTCTGCTTCGCGCTTTAACTTCTGCTTTTCCTCAATCAGCTCAAGACACTCTGAGAGCTCGTCGTCATCTGCCTCAACGTTCTCAACAGCCGCGATTATTCCTGGCTTTCTCATTTCCTCCTGCACATTCAAACCCAAACTTTTGGCTAACTCTAGCAAAAGCGGTTTTTTCAGTGCCTTCAGATTCGTGGTTGCAGCAAGTGCTGCTAATTCTTCACTATTACAAAAACAACTACGTTCCCGTGCTCAGGTCCACGTAGAACAGTAGGTACGAAATTACCACCTTTCCCAACAAAACTCAAAATAAAGCCTGGTAAAATCTCAGTGACGAAAAGTCAAGCACTCACCACACCCTGCAGTTATGATCTCGGCGGAGTCGATCCCGACGCTGGCATCAGTTTGTTGCGGATTCGGGGTCGGCAGGATCCCACTGTCTGCCATCCAGTTGTTGCAACTAGCCTGCTGCTTGAGCCGACCAGCGGTGGTGCTGAGCGAAGGTGTCGAACCGTAGGCCCATGGATGTCCGGAGCAGAGAGCCGAGGCAGTGAGCGACTCGTGAGGAAGAAATTTAACAGAAGTTTATTTACATGATGAAAGATGACAGGTTCATGTCGAGCGGGAGCTCGACGGCTCGTTATATACACTTCATATCCCTTGTTAGGGAAACGCTTTCATTAAAATATCCAATCACTGCACGAGTGACCATTTGAAGGGAACGTCCCTCCGGCGCACATGGTTACCGCCTCCAAGGGGCGTCCACTTAACCTTCTCTCCATAACCGCTTCGAGAGAAGAGAAAGAGAGGGATTGCTGTCCCTTCTTGATTACTGTCAAGTTTTGACGAACGCTGATGTCATTCCACACCTGCACACCACTCGTCGCAAACACAGGTTCCCCGAAATAGATGTCAGCAGAAACATGCCCTTCGCGTGCGCATTCCACCACCATCGCATTCCTCATACTTGAAAGGCGAGGACCGCTCCCTTTTTGGACAACGATACGTCTTTGCACGTGCAGGTAGGAGCGCCTGGGCAGGTGTAGGCCAGTGCAGGTATAAGCGACAAACACGTTTTCCGCAGCGAGCGGGTCAGGAGGGAGGTTGGCTCCGCCAGTGTCCAAGCAGCCTAAAAGACTATTTTGTGGACGGTGGGCGCTAATCCTTGGAAACGCTTTGTAACAGCATGTACCGATAACCGATGCAAGGCTACCAACTCAGAAGGCAATGCGCACGGAGCCCAATGACTCTGTCGCGTTCTAGTCTTGAAGGCGAAGCTCAAACGTCTTCCAAGTTTTTAGATTATTTCATGCTTCAGAAGTTTTGAGGATGAGCCCTTTTGAATTTCTGAATAAAATTTCACTTTGTATACCGTCTAGAAGCTGGTACGTTTCATGAAGATTGCAGCGTGAATTGACTATTGGGCTGTGGTTTAAAACTGGGTTTGTAATATCCGTTACTGCTTGTCCATATTAAGAAATATGCGATTTCGAGCTACATAATACCATGAAGGGCAATTGTTATGCTTCCATGTTTTCGCCGCTGGCTTGTGATGGTTGAATTTTTTTTCTTTTGCTTTTACGTTCATGAATGGGCTGAAACTAGTAAATAACTGCACGCTTACAGTATTCTTACTGCTTTCACATGCAGGTCTGTAGCACAGAAACATTGTGAATGCTACACTCAAAAGCTGGCACTTATGCAGTATGCGTGCAGAGGCGTTTATGATGTTGCTTTGAAGTGGGCGGCGCTTAATTTAACTTAGCAGACGCATATGGACTAGTAACCTATTTTATATTTGATGTGTAACTGGCGAGTACATGTTTATAAGTTACCATGGCGAGTACGCGTAGTTGATATACTCTGGTCGAATGTGGCTCTACATAATCAGTTTAGGAGCCACACATATATAGCAAGTGTTACTCAGGCACTCACCTAATTCCTATTTCATCTAAATGCTTGCCCTCTTGCAGGAGTTTGAGAATGAACCTTGAAGTGTAGCAATTTCCAAAATTACGACGCGCTGATGAGTTGTTTGTACGTCTTCAATTTCGTAATTTATTTGTTTGTTGATGCTGCCAAAAATTAGTGCAACAACGACTTTGAACTGAGAGGGTTGAGCTAAAGAACGATGTTTGAGTGCAGGTCGTGCCAGTTGATAGATGTCTGGACAAAACATTTGGCAGAGCCCACGCCTTGTGGGAATCGGCCAAGCGAGGGAAATCAGCCAGTAGTTGTCTGCGCTGCTTTCTTTTTTTTTCCTTTTTTTTGTCCTTGCTTTGAGCCAAGCGTTACGAGGTGGATCATTACGAGGCGTTACGAGGTGGATCGTTACAAGCGTTACGAGGTGAATCGTTTGCCGCGAGAAACGCTAAGCGTCTCCATTGGCTGCTCCGTCAGTCACGTCGTTCTCTACGTCGCACCCAAGAGCCCCTGCAATTGGGAGCGCCGTCAGCGACGTCATTCATCACTGTGCGCGGGCTCGACGGCAGCTGCACGTGGGCTCGGCAGCAGCCGTTCCGCCGAGTCCACGCCTGGAGTGGCTGTGGAGTGGCTTTGAACGAGAGAAATTATTAAGAAAAAAGTGCAGCGCCGTCTCTCGGTGGAGGTCACCTCAACAGATCTGCACAGGGATGGGGAGTGTAGAAGGAATGGGAAAGAAAGGAATGAGGAGAGAAAGGAATGCAGAAGAAAAGGGAAAGAGTATCGTGAACGAATAAAAAGCGCGACAGAAGACGAGGACGAGAAGAGGAACGACAAACTACAGCGCTGTAGTTTGTCGTTCCTCTTCTCGTCCTCATTTTCTGTCGCGCTTTTTTATTCGTTCAAGACGGAAGCACACCAACTCGCCGAATTAACCATTCTGCTGGAAAGAGAGAGGATGGGAAAGGAGGTAATTCGGCTCCGCCCTGTCCTCGCACGCGCGTCGCCTCTCGGCCAAGGAAAGCCGGCAAGCAGGTCGACAGGCAAAGGAGGGATGTAAACAAGCATCACGTGACGGGCTCTCGGGCGCGTGAAGAGTTCGGCGTCGCAGGAAGGTTGAACTTACAACTTCCGCATGGGGAGGGCACGGATCGTACGAACGCCCGAACAGCAGACAACTTTCCATGAACATCGCCGACAGATGATGGGTGAGAGAATTCATGTTCACCATGCCAATGCAGCCGTCCGGGCACAAGAACAGGCCCGGGTGGAGAAGCGCAAGCACCAACTGCGCACCGAGAACCGGCAGCCTTCCGAGCGAATGCAAGCGACAACGGCAGGCGAGGAAGCGGCGTTGTAGGCAGAGCACCATCAACGAGGCAATGATGGAAACGCGTTCGCCGGGTTCGACGCCCGCTTTCGGTTGGAGTTTCTCGAGCGGTTTCGTCTGCGACGTCTGCAACCGTCTGTGGCAGCAAGTTTCAGCTTCGCTGGTTAACCATCTGTACGGAGTGCTTGGGCGGTGATTCTTTTTTATTGCGATAGCAATCATATGGACAGTCTCGGCGGGTTCTTTCCGTCGTCGTTGCCCATCGCCGGCGCCGTCGGCGTCATGTCACGTATGAAGTCCAAATTGAAAAAGATCCCTCAGCGCATCGTACGTTCTACCCGCGGGTAATAGCGCGTGAGTGGGGGGCGACGAACGCGGCTCAAGCAGAGATCAAACAAGCCGGCCCATCTCCGTCGCTCCGAGGCGCATGCGATATGATCCTACCGCCTGTTAGACTACCCGTCCAATGCTCAAGCAGAGAGGAAACGCCCCTCCCGTCATGAACGAGCGTGAAAAGACGCGACGGGGGAGGGTCCCTTCGAGCAGCAACTGCGACCTTTCATTTTACGAGCGCGGTCGTCGCTGGCGCGCGCGTTATCTGGCTATCTCGGCAGCCATCCGCGAGCGTCTCGCATACCCTTCTACGTGCTGCGCTTTCAACGCGAAGAGACGGTGCGAAAGATGTGCCTAGAGCTGCCTTGTTTTCTTACATCAGCGTTTTTTTTACTTTTTTTTATTTTTTATTTTATTTTTTTTTTTACATCACCGTTTTGAAGAGTTACGTAAGAGTTAGCTGCCAGCCACACTTGGCATAAAATTACAATTTGTTGCTATCGCATTCGCTGCTTTACCCTTGCGGTGAAACTGCGACATTTTCTTTCCCTCACGCTCTTGCATTAAATTACGCATTATATTACCTCGGAAGATTAAACCGTCAATAAACTGTGGCGCATAGCCGCTTGCCAAGGCCCATGATATACGGGTGTTAAGCCACACGTGTCTGTAGGAAAGTGTTTGACGACGCACGCGACAGGATTTTCATGTTATTCATGCAACGAGCACACAGTCATATTTCGTCAAACTATCTTACCTTCCCATACCAGTTTCGGTCTACACGAAGTCTTTTTCTTCTCCTCAACCTCTCCTCCTCCTCCTCCTCTCTTCCTCCAAGCTAAGGAGGCGATCATGAGATCACCCAGACGTAGGCGGCTAGATAGATAGATAGATAGATAGATAGATAGATAGATAGATAGATAGATAGATAGATAGATAGATAGATAGATAGATAGATAGATATAAACGCTGAAAATGCCTTGGGTTCACTAAGAAATGCTTTGAATTTCAAACGATTGCAGGTTC
>JALIZH010002106.1:0-31417 GCA_030522465.1 Rhipicephalus appendiculatus
TAAAAGGAGACCCGCCACGCTTGTCCACGTACGCCTCTCGACAAGCATTTCTTAGGAACACAAAACGAGTCACAATAACTACAAGGCAGCTTACCCGCACAATAACTCATGCACAATGGCGGTGCTACCCGTCCACGTGCAGTGTAGCCAGGACAAAATTCAGCGCTATTTTGTTCATGATTTGTTGTTGTGCAGCAAAACTGCATTGTAGGATATGTTGTAGCATAATAAAAATAAAGCCAGTAACGTAATGAAACCAACAGACAATGAAGCTAAGGAAGTTATAGGAGACATTATTTGTAGCCTTTGACTGTAGCATAGTAATTCTGACGTCAATGGAAACAAATTAAAGTGCATAAAAAATCAACTTGCCCCAAATGTGGACGAAACCTACAATCTTACAGTTACGTGTCCGATCGCTTTGCCATCTACTTACTGTACTACAGCTAAAACATATATAAGTAATGTCCAATATATCTTAATTAGCTTCATTTTCCGTGGGTTTCCTTAATTACGTTGTGTCTAACAAAAGAAACAAGCCCGTGATCAATTCACCCGCCCCCCTTCTCGAGAGGATGGTGGCATTGCATACTCCGACAAGGACGGATGAAATCATGCTGATGGCCTCAAAAATTTGGTTTCCTCACGCAGAGTATCGCGAGCAAAATAGCAAAAAATAAACTTTATCGGCTGTCATTTAAATCAAGTTTTGTATGTACGTTCCTTTTGTGGTTTAATATTGCTCACGGTAGTTAACTATATACATTTTCGAATATTCAAGTATTGCATAATCTCGACTGCATCAAGATAGGAGCAGCCTGGCAAACCAGATTTGAAGATGATAGTGTCCGCTGTCGGCTTGGGATCCAGAATCTTTAGATTGTAGCTGAAATCCAGAATCCTTAGAACGACCAAAATTTTAGTTCCAGAAGTGTCGCAGCATTTCCAGAAGTGTCTACTCAAATGCGGCGCTCAATTGCCAGCGAATGTTGCAACAAATATTGATAAGGTAATGCTGCCACGAACATCTGTGCTTTTGGGATAAACATACGTACTCTTGACTTTGCTTTGTTTTCGGGTGTACATATAAATTAATTTCAAAAGTACGTGGTTTGGTGTTCCATATTGCACCTTTTAATGCAGTAAGAGAGATGAATTCTCATAGTTGTCAGGAGAGCTTTACGGTACATTCGCAGAGTCGTTTTTGAGCGCTCCGAAGGCTCTGCATAAAATTGATGTAAAAGAGCTGCGAAGCATTATTACTAAAATAATCGGGCTATTACGTGATGGACATAACGTGCATATCTGCTTGTTCTCGTTGTAGAGCTCTCAAGCGGCTGAATTCACCACTTTCAAACAAAGTCAGTGCTCGCAAACGACCACTGGAATGTGCATCAGCAAAACTCGGAGGCGAACATTCCGCCATAGTGCTCTCTGCCTACAGATGATTTCATGGGCGCCTTTTGCGCATGCGCACCGAAAATACTTCAACTACGCCACAAGCGGCGAGCACCCGAAACATTTTCGGTAGCGCATAGCCTCCGAAACCTGCCAGCGCGCATTCTCGGAGGCCACAGGTGCGAAGGAACACACACGTTGTCGCGTCCAAGTATCTATAAACGTTGGTCGCGTCGACTGAACTTTTTTCACGATTTTTTATTCACGATCGGTAGAGCACCCCTCGCGGCGAGAGCGAGGGGTGCTCTACCGATCGTGAAAAAAGTCCATTATATTTATTTTATGTAACATTTTTGTAAGTGCTTACAAACTGTAATAAGTGTAAACAACGAAATTAATTACTAGAACTGCTAATTAATTAAAATTTTCATCAAATTTATTTTTTTAAGAATCTACTGACTTTTCGGAAAATCTACTGATTTTTAGCGGGTCCGGCTACTGATATTGTCTTCGGGTCATCTGGCAGCACTGGCTGGCACGCCTGCAACGAAGAAGTCAAGCTCTGACTTTGCGGGCGACTTCTCGTTCGCGCGCTTCGGTGGTTGCCCCTTTGTGTGGGTAGCCGTGGCGCCGCAGGCTGGTGTACTCGATCGGTGTTGCGGAGTTACCCTAACGGCCCGCTATCCCGTGATTGTCGCACTGTGCTGTATCTTGGGTTAATAAACCCGTGTTTGTTGACGACCTGCCTCGAGTGCCATCTCTGCGCCGTGTCGGAGAGTCGACGAACCCGGCCGTAGCGTCTTTGTGCGCGACGGCAGTGGAGAGCGTCGCGTCCCTTCCCGGTCGCTTCGTAAGGTAAGCTTGTGTAGCAAACCTATCTCCACATAACTGGCGCCCAACTTGGTTTCGGCATGGCTTCAGAGCAGACCCCCTCGAGGCGCTCGTTCTTGCTCGATCCTGTGGTGACGGACTTAATCTCCTTCGATGCGGACGAAGCCGACAGCACGAGGTAGGCCTGCCTTAGCGGCCCTCGGTTTTCGGCTACCGGGAGAGATCCCGCCTTTGGGGCCTCCTTTGGTGATAACCGCTCGAATGTGGACTATAGTCCTAGCCTTGCCAGTTTCGGTTTTTCTCAGCTGTACGAGACACACGCGGAGCACGTGCTTTCGGGCCCCTCCGTCGCGTCGTCTCCGCTCGCTGGCCTTTCTTTGTTAGGAGCGCAGCTGAGTGACCAACCCGCCGCACCGGAGTGTCCCCACTCAGGCCACATGGTGCTGGCGTTCACACGCTCGCTGGCCCTTGTTTGTCACGAGCGTAGAGGGTTGACATTGTCGTCCGCGAGCCAGCTCGCATAGGCGACACTGTCGCCGCGTTTTCGGACGTTCGCTTGCCAGCGTGCTTGGGCGGCGCGTTCGACGGTTGTGGGCCACGGAGCTCCGCCGTCGATACGTTTGCTCGTCGCGTGAGGCGTCGTTCATCTGTCGGTGCGGAAACCCTACTCTCCTCTATGCCGTTTATTGGCACCTTTTGGGTCTGGCGTGCATGGCGGAGAACAGGCGCGCGACCCTCCAACGGCGGCGCCTACCTCGGAGCATTTACCGCTGCACACAACTGCGGCTCAGCTCCAGGTTAAACATTGCCTTCCATCTCGCGGGCAGCACCGCTGTTTCGTGCAGCGCTGCGCGGTTGGTTGTGCGTTGGGAGTACCGCGCGCGTCATCAGCGCTTGGTGCATCTTCCTGGTCTTTCCGTGCCTGTGATTTTCGCTTGCGACTTCCTCGCGCGCACAGGTATCGGGAATGACTTCCCAAGCGGTGGCTACAGGGTCGTCCCTTTCGGCGCCCTCCAACCATTCGCAACTCTCGTAGTGGCTACCGCTGCCTTTAAGTACGGGACGCCACTCGAGATTTTGCTCGCCGGAAGCGTGACTGCTACGTCAACGGAGTGCCATTGGCGGAACTGGACCCCATGGCGCTCGTCTGGCTTAAGCGCTTGTGCAAGCCCAAGGCCGCCTCGCGCGCTGGGCGTTGACTTTGCAGCAGAGCAACTTCGTTGCGCGCTACTGGAAAAGGGAGTTCAAACGTCGTGGCTGACGCCTTGTCGCGTGCCCCCCGTTTTGGCGTCTGGCACTTGTGTCCGCCACTCCCGAGAGCAGTCGCACCTAGTAGACTCCGGGGCCTCTGGCTCCAATGGGTCGAAAGGCGCGAGCCCCGACGGTGAAGTGACTTTCGAGTCGATCGCCTCGGGTGAGCACGTCACTTCAGCCGGTATCGTCTTAAGCAGAGAAGAGCTATCAAAGGTGCAACAGTGCGATCCGTTTAGTGTGCTCCTATGGAGCGGGCGCGTATTGACAGTCTGGTATTGCTGTCGGCGCCGTGTGCCGTTTACGCAGGCTGGTATTGCTGCGGGCACGTTGGATTTGCATCTGTTTGTCGCCGGCGGAGTTCTCCTGCGCTACGTCCCACCTGAAAAACTCCCCACGAGTCTTCGAAGGTGGCGGTACCCCGCAGTCTCAGGAACGCCATCCCAGGCTATTTCCATGACTCGCGGTTGGCCGATCACGCGAGTGGCCGTAAGACTTTTTAGAAGTTGTGCCGCTCTGGAACCTGGCCAGGCATGAAGCATGACGCTCTTCCGCGTGTGGCAATGTGTGAAGTCTCGTGCGGGCAAGCCCCATCGGGCTCATGCAGCCTTCCTCAAACCCTTTTGCTGCCCGTAGCAGCGACTTGGGAGAGGGGGAGGCGGTCACAGTACCGCAGGAAAACCCTAAGGCTGGCCTAAGTCACGCCACCGGTACAACCTGCGGAAAAGCACTTAAGCGACCTTTCTCCCACTAGCATGTAGCCGGACTTTATTCCATGCCACGTTAGTGAAAGGAGAATAACCGCTAGGGGTGCCCGGACACACGCCTTTGCTGTGGTATAAAAGGCCCTCTTGGTCTAGAACACCCCCCTGATGTGTCGTCCAAGCCTTACCCTGGCAAGTGCCCCCTTTGTTGGGTAGCACCGTCAGACAGGCACCCTTTTTGGCAAGCCGGCTATGCCGGGGGCACTCCTGTCCAACCCCCCTTCGTCACCCTGTCGTCTCCCTGCGCCCGGCTCTACTGTGCCGCCAGCCTGTTCCTGACCAGTTGGCCTGCTGTCTCCTGGTCTGCCCTGCTGTGGCCTGGTTCCTGCCTTCTGCCCTCCTGACACCATCTGCCTGCCTACCCCACCTGGCGGCCTCGGCAGCCGCTTTCGGCGGCTGGTCCGCCCCACTCAAGCTTTGGCCCAGGCCCGAGCGTGGTCGCTCCGGCTTCCGTTCCTGGTTGCCTGCCGTCCCAGGCGGCCGTCCCAGCCTGCCCTCGTCCTAGCGACTTTCGGCGGTTGGCTGCTGCACGCACGTTGCAGCCACGCCTCGTACGTTCCCGGCTGCCATCCTCAGACCGGTGAACTTCAAGCGAGCTGGCTGCCCCCGTTGTGCTGTGCTGCCCCGTTCCTCCTGGGCTGTGGACCTCCTTCCTGGCAGTGGGCTCTCCCTGGTGAGGTGAAACTTTGGTGGAACCTTTGGTGGGACTGTTGGGCGACCAAGGCCTACCATGGACTCGCGTCAACGGGAACGACAACCTCTCCGGTCCGTGCGGTGCGGCAACGTCCTTCTGTCCTGGCCTTCGTGGAGACGACACTTCCCCTTTTGGACATTGCCCCGTTGGCCAGCCCCCCTCGCGGCTGAGCTGACCTTTCCACTTGGCCTCGGACAGCCTCTTTCACAGGCTGGCCTCGGTCTTTAGGAGGGGGGGAATGTGGGAATCGAGCGCGCCCTCCCCTTTGGCGCCTCGTTCCCCAGCTAGCGCGAGTGCTGGCCCCGTGCTCCTCGAGCGCCGGGAACATGGCCACCGTGGTTTCGCCGCCAGGCCTTTTTGTCTGGTGCAAGCCACGCGTCGGTCTTCCCTGCACGGAGACACGTTGTCCGAACATGCCCGGACAATGCCTTCCCCTCGCATCACGCTAGCGCACGTGACGGTGCTTCGCCGATCTTCATTGGCCGCCCGTGAAAGCCCCCTTCCCCTGAGCTTGCTTACGCCCGGCGCTCGCGCGCTGCGGCAGATGCTGGCACGCCTGCAACGAAGAAGTCAAGCTCTGCCTTTGCGGGCGACTTCTCGTTCGCGCGCTTCGGTGGTTGCCCCTTTGTGTGGGTAGCCGTGGCGCCGCAGGCTGGTGTACTCGATCGGTGTTGCGGAGTTACCCTAACGGCCCGCTATCCCGTGATTGTCGCACTGTGCTGTATCTTGGGTTAATAAACCCGTGTTTGTTGACGACCTGCCTCGAGTGCCATCTCTGCGCCGTGTCGGAGAGTCGACGAACCCGGCCGTAGCGTCTTTGTGCGCGACGGCAGTGGAGAGCGTCGCGTCCCTTCCCGGTCGCTTCGTAAGGTAAGCTTGTGTAGCAAACCTATCTCCACAATATATATATATATATATATATATATATATATATATATATATATATATATATATATATATATATATGAAGGTACTTGAGAGACGACGTACGTTTCATCACAGTTTATTCCGACGTTTCGGCCGTGGGACCGGCCTTCGTCTGGGATCCCAGACAAAGGCCGGTCCCACAGCCGAAACGTCGGAATAAACTGTGCTGGAACGTACATCGTCTCTCAAGTGCGTTCCTACAGTCTCAGGGCCTGCGTGATACTTCCTATATATATATATATATATATATATATATATATATATATATATATATATATATATATATATATATATATATATATATATATATATATATATATATACATATAAATACCGACACAAGCACCGAGACGTCGTCGGCCCCACACATGAGATAAACTTCCGGAGCCCCTGCCGCCGTTTCATAACCCAGTGTGCAACTATTCTGCGGCCTCTTCACCTCCTGCTGTCGACCAAGGCTGTCGACCCACGAAGGTGCCGCTAAGGAGCTCCACTGGACGGAGGGCGCCCAAGCGGCCTTCCAGGAGATCAAGAGATGTCTTGCCCACGCCGCGCTCCTCACTTGCCCGCAACCGGGAGTTCCGCAGTGCGTTATGGTCGACGCATCAGACGCAGCTGTGGGTGCCGCACTTCAGAAATGCATCAAAGGAGTATGGCGACCAGTCGCTTTCTTTTCCCGGAAACTGACGCCCACCGAACAGCGGTACAGCACCTTCGGACGCGAACTGTTAGCCGTCTACGCGACAGTCCGGCACTTCCGGCACTGCTTTGAAGGTACCGAGTTCTTTGTCCTAACGGATCACAAACCTCTCACGTATACCTTGTGGTCACTGAGTACTGAGGGGGGCGCCCATACTGCCCGTGAATTGCGGCAGATGTCATACATATCTGAATTTACCACTGACATGCGCCACATCAAAGGTAGGGATGGTTGATTAAAATTTGTAATTGTTAATCGATTTGGCCTTTAATGGATTAATTGCTTTCGATGTGGTGTTTTAATCGATTAATCGAAATTGTTTATGGGCGCTTTAAAAAGGGTATTTCATTGCTTGAGAAGCATTGTTTATGTTTGATCTCGACCGAAGTCTATCATACGCGCTAGAGATCACACGTGCACATTTGCGCCTTCACGAAAATTCGCACTTTCGGCCAGTGGACACAGGGGAACCGTCGTCTTTGGGTGATGTCATGGATTGAAGGATCTGTGGCCATCGTCCATCGACAATTCGACAGCAGGTCGTATTTCCTCGAAGCCTGCCTACACGAGCGCCGAAATCAGAGGCGTTTTCGGCGGCCACACTGGTCGAAAAAGACACACTGGAAACATGCAGCGTGACCGAGGGTGAGGCAATCCCGAGGAAGGCAAAGGAGAGGCGAGGAGGAAGAGGAAGTAAATAAGACGCTCGCACTTTGGGATGGCACCTTTCTCGGTTTGTCCGTTAGATATTGCGGAAGCCCTCGATAATACTATAATTTCGAACTGACGTGATCTCTTTCATGAGGTAACCCGTCCGAGATTTTACAAGGAACATGCCGGCGTCAAATAGACCATCGGTGTACAGGAATCTGCGGGAAGTAGAGCAACATGAGTTTTTGCCCCCCGGTTAAAATGAACGGCAGTTGCGCAAGTGTACTTCGCATATTTCACCTCGTCTTTGCCTTAACTCGGCGCTACGCGCAATCCTAAATCGTGCGTACAGCCGGAACTGTAATAATAATAATAATAATAATAATAATAATAATAATAATAATAATAATAATAATAATAATAATAATATAATAATAACAATAATAATAATAATAATCTGGTGTTTTACATACCAAAACCACGATATGATTATGAGGAACACCGTAGTGGAGGGCTCCGGAAACTTCGACCATTTTGGGTTCATTAACGTGTAGAGCCCTGCAACCACTATAAATCACCGTGGAACCATATTGTATTGTATTACAACATATTGTATTTCGCGCCTGTCCTCCTTTCGCGTCACAGCAGAACACAGGGGCCTCTCTAAGGCAAGCTCACGTGAGAGTGCAAGCGTTAGCTGAAAGTCGCATTTCTCCAGGGCCTGTTAGACCATTTTCATAATCCGCGAGTGCGCTTCGTTGCGCTGCATATTCGCTCAACTAATGGCGGCACCTGTGGCGCTTCATCTGTAGACGAGGTCCTTGTTGCACGTTCTGGGCTTTGTCTATTATGCGTGTTTATGTGAGGAAAGCTGCTGAGTGTACGTTTGCAGCGTCCTAGCGCAAGCGCTTGTACACGCTGCGCTTGTACACGCTGTTTCCGGATGTGATTAACTGGTATAAATTATTGGGCCAACTGCATTGCAGGAATGCTAGATTTACAATCGTCATATATAAATATTGTGATGATCGAAGTCGAAGAGGGAGAACTGGGTTGTGGGTTTTGGGCTTGTCACCGGCTCAGAACAGAATAGAACAGCCAGCCCAGCGACCGGGCGTTGTGTCTCTGTTCTCGTTACTACAATGGCGCAGTCGCAAAACGCCGAGTCATCGGAATACGCTAACCCGCCTACGTCCGTGGCCCTTCGCAGCCAACAAGTACTCCCGCAGTCTCAGGACGGCGTCCAAGCCTCCACGGCGGCTCCACGGCAGTACTGCGACGCCGACATTGCCACGCTGGCACAACAGCTCAGCAGTTTGGCAAGATGCTCTACTTCTGGCATAGGGTGTGCTGCACTCACGCTACTTTCTGAGACTGCAATTCCGGAGTTTCATGGTTATAAGGACGGCCCTGCCACCTGGATTGGCACCGTCAACTCTGCTGCGCTAAGATATTCTTGGCCAGAGTCCACCAAGAAATCCGTCGCGGAAGAGCGTCTCAGAGGAGCTGCCCAAGCATGGCATCGTTTCGAGGGACACAAGTACGCCTCATGGTCTACATGGAGCGCCGCCCTGACTTCCATATTTGCACCGCTTCCAGGTGCTTACGACACTCGATTTTTGGAGATGCGGTCGCACCGGCAAGCCTCAACAGAAGACATTTCGGCCTACATCTACGAGAAATTACGCCTCTTGCAAGCCTGTGACATAGCCTGGCCCTCTCCGGCAGCCAGACAGTACGTCGTCGATGGCGTATATGACTCGACGCACGCGGCCATACTGTCTATGCATACAGCACAGGACGACATCCGGACTTTCATCCGTAGGGCGGCAGAATTGCAGGACATTGCTAGAGGGCGCGTCCTTGCTCTCCCTGCGCAGGAGCGCGCTACCATGCGACATGGTTGCTGTAGTTGCAGTCACCGCGGACATGGATACGAGAGCCGCCCACAAGCTCCGCATCAAGCCATCCAATACCAAACGCGGCCGTTCCCGACAGTTCGCGTCCGCATCGACGGCATCGGGGAGCTTACGGCTCTAGTGGATACTGGAGCACAGCGCACAGCGTTGCTTCGACGACACGCTCCCGCCGCCCTCCAGCCTTGGACCCAGCCACCCCTTCGCGGCCTCGGTGGCAGCGCCTTGCCTGTCGGTGCACTAGACATGCAGATCCACACCGAGGCCGGGAGCAAATTCCTTGCAGCTGTTCCCGTCTTCGAGCAGTTGCCTGCCGACTTGGTCCTGAGAGTTGACTATCTCCTGGCTGGTGACGTACTTCTTGTCATCGAGGGTGGCGGAGTTTTAGATGCGAAGCATCTTATGCTCGGGGCTTTGTCCGTCCCGCGTCCCCCCGTCCCGCGTCCGGCCACTTTCATGAAGTAGGGAAGCACCCATTATGCAAACCAGAACACTGTAGTAATATGAAGGCCGTCAACCACTACTGCAGTCATCAGAGTCATGGCCGAGAGCACAGAGAGGCAGCTTAGCAATGGCTAGGCAGGTGGTGTCTGTCGCCCAGGTTGACCCCATTCCTTGATCTTGCTTGCACGTGTTTGGAGGGGGGCTTAAGCTAATTATCTCCCCGCTGCTTCGCATCCACACATGGTTCCTTTTAGCGGGAGGTGGGGGAATTTTTTTTCTCCGTCCATTGGTCTCGGGTTCGACTGCAGTTTTTAGAGGTGAGCCTGCCGGAACTACAACACTTTCCTCATTACTCTATAGCGTGAAGCCGTGCGTAAGAACTATACACATAAATATTCGTAAGAAAACATATTTAAAAGCAAGCGAGAAGTTTCCAAAATGCATTCGGCAGCTTGGCGGCTGCCAATTAGCAGTTTGCAGCTGTTTGTGAAAATGCGTGAAGCTAGTGAAATGCGACCTGCTTAGAGAACTCACGTACAAGTGTAACATGCACAGACGTTGTTGCGGTATCATAGAATACCTTCGTCTTATGCGTGCGAAGTCTCATTGACATCGCACGCACACGTGAACTCTAAACTTCCCACCTCCGACCCGTTAATGTATTATTTTGTAGCGTCATCATCATCATTTACCAACACCGCACCACGCCTCTCGCGCAGCTGGTGCCTAGCTCGAGGCGCGAGCTAGAGAGAACGAGCTCACGCGCCTGGCGGGCTGGACGCCAGCAGCTGCCGCCGCTCCGCTTGGCCTTCGCAAATAAAGTGGCGATGCGTCGGGACGGCCAGGTCGGCCGCCTTCACGACGACGTCTCTCGTCTCTGTCCATCGCTACAATTTCTTGTACTCTACATGTTCGGTTACGGTTCTGGTGCATGTCCTACAATGAAATCAGCTATTCATATGACCTGGTACATCTGGTTGGACAATTCTTTGCCAGAAAAAAACAAAAGGCACATATTTCACGCATGTTGTGTTGACTTATTATCCCCCCCCCCCCCCAATTTTTATAAGGGGTTCCCAAAACATCCATGGCTGAAAACCACTGCGTTAGATTATTCCTCCCGGGTTGAGCAGCGCTTGATATAGCTTGCTGAAGCATAGGAATACAAGTTTAATGTTTGTTAGACTGCGATAAAAGCGGAGCCAACACTAGACCCACAGTTGACGTTAACCCGTCATGACGCCTGTATCATAGGAGTACATATGTAATGTTTATGAAATTAAAGAGCCAGCACTGCAACCACAATTGATGTCGCACCAACATTAAAGGCTGGTTCAGCCAGTGATGCCAATTTAGCGGATTTTCCGCTAAATCTGGCGGATTTTATTTTATTCTGACGGGGGGAAAAATTCGTCTAGCGGCTAGCGGATTTTTGGACGGGCCGTTTTCATACATAGCGGATTTCTGGCGGATGCCTCACGCAGTACAGTGATTCAAAATCGTCGGAAGCATGGTCGAGAAACTTGGAATACCTAATCAGCAAAGCGTACTACTGGTTGGCAAGATCCCCTGCCCGGTAAATTGCTTAGAATAAGTTCTACGGTCTCATGAATGACGGCGATGAACCACTGAAAATTTTGCAAGACTGCAGGACGCGGTGGCTATCCCTGGTCGAAATAGCTGTTTCAAGGATCGTAGACAAGTGGGCCGAATTGAAGATGCACTTGGAGATGACGAGGGGCACTGAAAAGTGCTACACAGCAGAAGTGCTGTATGGTATGTACGAGAATCAGATCAATCTGGGGTACTTGCTTTTTGAGACCGATTCTGACAGATGTTCAGAGGTTAATAAGACATTCGAGGTGATAGATGTGGATCAAACAAAGCTGACAAAAGACCTCATGACTTTGCTTTCAAGCTTGCTTCGTAAAATCGTGATTATGATAAAGTAGATGGACGTTCTGATGTCCAGACGTGAGCACCACTTTAACCCCAAGACATATCTGGGCTACCTGTTTGAGACGTACGTTGACAGCATGAAGGCTGAGAAGACCGACGGGTTCTCTCTCGCAGATGAAGCTGTGATGCGAGAAAGATGCATAAGGTTTATTACCACGCAAGTAGATCAAATCAGGCAGTGACTTCCCGTCATCACAGTTCTCCAGAAGACATTACTCTTATCGGTCGAAAACACTTTTGCGTCATGAAGGAGCCATTGATTCATCTGCTAGAAGGAATGCCAGTGCCCCCGGAATCAATCACAACATTGAAAATCAGTGGAGCAAAATCGCTCAGCTGCGCTGTGAAAGATTGGAATTATGCTGCACCAACTAGCCCAACGCTCAACCTCAGTGAACATTTATAACATTTAGCCTCATCTATGATTATGTTGACGACAACCGTAGCACTGAAGCCTCTAGTATTCTAGTCACACTCTTTGGAAGACTATTTTATATGTTAGTTGGGTTCTCATAGTTTTGGGAGCCTTTAAGAATGATAAATGCTTTTATCATATAAAATTTCACTGTTTTTTAATCAAATTAGTCTTAGCGGGAAATTTAGCGGATATGTTTTAGAATCTAGCAGAATCTGGCGGATTTCTTATTGCTTTCTAGCGGATCTCTCACGCCCATCGATGGCAACGCTGTGGTTCACACCGGCGACTAGCACCAGTCGCGCGACCATTTGCGACTGGCGACCAAAAAAGCGACTGAAAGCGACCGATGTTCACACCGGCAGAGGCTGTATGCGAGCGACCGGAAGTCGCAAAACCAGAGAGTCACGTCCGGATCTCGTTATCAGCGCACTCGTTTAAATGTGGCGGCAGCGGGCCAGCGCAATAAAAAAAAAGAAAAAATTTACACCATCTTCCCAAAGGGAACCCTGATGGGATGCGAAGCAGCAGCGTTGCGCACGGGTGGCGTCACGGGTTGAACGGCGCTAACGCGGGTGCTGCGGTGAGCGCTGGAAGATTCGTTTGAAGCGATGGCTGGCGTAGGTCTTGTCGTTTCTTCAGAGTGGACACGGGCGCTGGACCGGAGCTGGCGCGCGTTTCGCCTTGACTACCACGGCCTTGTGATCGGTGAAGTGCACGCTGAGAGGTTCCTGCAGACATTCGACGTCGAAGTTGGCAAAGACCAGATCGATGCACGTTCCCCTTATCGTGGTGGGTAGTTTCCGTTCCGCCGACACGCACTTCAGCGAGTGCACGTCACGCACGTAATCGACGAGCCATTCTCCTCCTCCTCCGCTGACGTCAACGTTGAAGTCTCCCGCGACTATAAGAGGCGCGCGTCGACACGCCTCGCCGCAATCAGTCAGCGTCTCCTCGAGACAGCGCTCGAGGCGAGCGCGCGGCAGGCGAGGGAGAGAGTGACGTCCCGCTCCCCTCGCAGTGCGCGCTGCTGCAGGTGACCTACTTGGCACCGCTCCAACACCTGCGGCGAGGGGAGCGCGTTGCGACGCGTTCGTCCGTACGCACGGAGGGGAGGGACAGCGTTACACAGCCTGGTCGAAGAGATGCTTCGCATCTAAAAGAAAAAGCGACGAGCCCGGATGTAAACAAATGCTGACGTCACTTCTGGGCTTTGCTGATTGGTTCCAGCCGTCCTGCGACTGCAGTCGCGCAGCGAGCGACTGAGCAAAAGCAGTCGCTTTGCGAGCGAAGCGACTGTTTGCGACCAGTCGCAAAGCGACTAATCTGGTCGCGCGACTGGTACCTGTGAATACGTTTCGTGCGTCGTTTTTGTTTGAGCAGCGCGTTGAGGTGTCGAGCTGTGAACGTTGTTAGTTCTCTCTCGTCCTGCGCCTGTTGTTTTCGTGCGTCATGTGTGCGTGAGCAGCGCGTTGCACGTTTCGACCTGCTTGCCATTCGTCGCTTGACATTCCAATTTGTTGCTATCGCATTCATTGCTTCGCCTTGTGGCGAAACTGTGACTTTTTCTCAACGCTCCCGCATTCAAATTACCAATCTGACTTCGCGCCGTTCCTAAGTAGATATAAACTGTCAATCCCCTGGAGTGCATACCTGGATAAGCTACTTACGCGTACCAACAGTTTCATAGCGCCGCCAAATGCCACAACTGGCAACGCTGCATGTCGAGCGTTTCAGCAGCCAGAGAAGAGCCCTTCCGCGAAACTTTGCTCATCGACGCGCGAATGGTCATTAAAGCCGGCCGTAGTCAAGTACACCCTAGGAAGTCCGAATTTTGTATATTTATGTTTTATATCTTTCTCGATTTTTCGATCCCGGACAAGATGATTTTTCGCTCTACAAGGACACCGACTCCGACGCCAACTCCGGAATTTCTGCGAAACGATCAAGCCTTCGGACAAGCCTTCGTATATCGGCTGCTTCTGAGGATTGGTTCTTCATGGAAGAATCTAATCGTTGCCAGTAAGAATTGATCTCCACAGACCAGCAAGAAATCAGTGTATTAGCGCTGACAGGCAACGCACCTGCAAAGAAACAACAAGGAAGGGCGTATTCAATATCTTCATATTCTGTTGCACTAATAATGATGCATGAAATCTAGGCTTCGACGGATGCCCGTCTGGTGGGGAAGAATCATTTAATGAAAAGGACGAAGACGCCGACCACAAGAGAATACATACATTGTTATTCTCTTGTGGTCGGCGTCTTTGTCCTTTTTATTGAATAATAATGATGCAAAAAAAATCGCATAAAATAACCTTGATGCTGTCGTTTTACTCGCCACGGTGGTCTAGTGGTTATGGTGCTTGAGTGCTGAGCCGAAGGTCGCGGGATCGAATCTCGGCCGCAGCTGTCGCATTTCGACACAGGCGAAGTACTAGAGGCCCGTGTGCCAAGATTTAGGTGCACATTAAGAACCCCAGGCCGTCGAAATTTCTGGAGCCCTCCAATACTTATCACAAAATCATATTGTGGTATTGGATCGTGAAATCCAAAGCATTTCTATTTCACCCCCAATACCCTACGGCCAGTATTCCAGTGTAAAATTATGGATTAAATTGCATTGCTTCGCATTTTACGACGTTATTTGCACTACCACATTTCTCCAATCGAGCGACATTCTCAGAGAATATTCAGAACAGATTTTGTCATATTATTGTACGTCATCAACTGTGCGATCGATATCGTATTGAAGTCACACAAACGATGTCAAATCCCAACATTTATTTTGTGATTTTCTTGACTCGGTGGTTTCTTCGTCCGATCACTTATGCACATATTCGATGTACGTAGCTCATTTTAAAAAATAACTTTGGCAACCGATTATGGAGCAGACAGACAGACAAGGAACTTTATTAAGCTCCTCAGGACCTTAATAAAGTTCCTTGTCTGTCTGTCTGTCTGCTCCATAATCGGTTCTACGGAATTCATAGTTTCGACAAATATATTATTTTAGTGCGTGTACAACAAGCCCACTTCGCAACTCTTGTCAACTCGTGTACCACAAACAGACCATCTTGAACTGCGAGAGACCAGTTTTTTCACGAAACTTCACTCCCAAACGCATAGATATCCTTTGAAGCGCACGCGACAGCAAGTGTATCCAGAGGTTGTATTTCCCAGTATACCACATCGGCACCAAGATGTGACGGATATAAGTTGGAGAACTGTTTGTGAATGCATACAGCCAGCCGAAAAATGTCTGACCCAAGACTTCTGCGGCTGCTCATTCATTTTGCCCTTTAACCGGGTTACAATAGTCTGATTCGTACGTTCGTTCATGCCATTACATTGAGAATATTGGGAGGACGTGAACAATTGGTGGACACTGTTACGTCCCAGGGACTGCTTGAGCTTGCCAGCAGTGAAAGCTGGCCCACAATCATATATGAACTTCTTTGGCTTGCCTGCAGCGAAGATGGTGGCGAGGCACGAAATGTATGCGTCACAAGTTACATTTTGTGGGGAAACGCCCAGACATACCGCGTAGCGTGGTCGACTGCCAAGTGGACAAACTTCTTCGTGTAGCCGTATCCAGAAAAGCCATCTATAATGTCCATTGCTGAAAGATCGAAGGGCTGTTCAGCAGGTGGTAGCGACTCGAGTGATCCGACTCTCTTGGTTTTAGGCTCCTTGCAGCGCTGAGATATGTCACAGTGGCGGACGTAGGACGAAACGTCTGTGATGATTTCCGGCCAATAGTGGTATGGTGACAACAACCCCAGAGTTTTAGATGCGAAGCATCTTATGCTCGGGGCTCCCGTGTCCGTCCCGCGTCCCGCGTCCCCCGGCCCCCCGGCCCCCCGTCCCGCGTCCGGCCACTTTCATGAAGTAGGGAAGCACCCATTATGCGAACCAGAACACTGTAGTAATATGAAGGCCGTCAACCCTAACACAGTCATCAGAGTCATGGCCGAGAGCACAGAGAGGCTGCTTAGCAATGGCTCGGCAGGTGGTGTCTGTCGCCCAGGTTGACCCCATTCCTTAATCTTGCTTGCATGTGTTTGGAGGGGGCTTAGTCCGTCCCTCCTTCCCGCGTCCCACACCACCACAGCGCATGCACGTCCCCTCCCCTACGCTCACCCCCTTCCTCTACTCTAGGAATCATCTACTCTAAGGAGAGGCGCCCACATCCACACAGCGCATGCGCGTCCTCTCCCCCTCTCTCCTCTAAGAATCCTCTACTCCACGGAGCGGCTCCCGCGTCCCACACCCCCACAGGGCATGCACGTCCCCTCCCCCCTCTCTCTCCTCTTCTACGGTCCCCCCCCCCGTCCTTTCATCTAGGAATCCTCTACGGAGCGGCGCGCACGACAGGTGGTGTGACAGCTGCATACTCCGCTGGGGGCGCCACGGTAGTTCCGCGGTATGAAAATGACGGAGCGCGCGCGCCTCATTCTCTCTCCTGTGCAGCGCCGCGATGAGCGCCCGGACCACTGCCGTGAAATGAGAGCGGCGACGCTCCCCCCGCTCAAGATAATTATCTCCCCGCTACTTCGCATCCACACATGGTTCCCTTTAGCGGGAGGTGGGGGAATTTTTTTCTTCTGGGGGTTGGGGGTGGGGAGTGGTCACATCATCCGCGAAAAACTCGGCGTTAGGCGAATGTACTTCATAAATGCGGATGTGCACAAATGAGGCCTTCGAAGGTGCACCGGTCACATGCGCATTTTTAGATGCGAAGCATCTTATGCTCGGGGCTATGTCCGTCCCTCCCGGGTCCGTCCCGCGTCCCGCGTCAGGCCACTTTCATGAAGTAGGGAAGCACCCACTATGCTAACCAGAACACTGTAGTGCAATATAAGGCCGTCGACCACCACTACAGTCACCAGAGTCATGGCCGAGAGCCCAGAGAGGCTGCTTAGCAATGTCTAGGCAGGTGGTGTGTGTCGCCCAGGTTGACTCCATTCCTTGATCTTGCTTGCATGTGTTTGAAGGGGGCTTAGTCCGTCCCTCCTTCACGCGTCCCCCCACCACCACAGCGCACTCGCGTCCCTTCCCCCTCTCTCTCTCCTCTCCTACGCACACCCCCTTTCTCTCCTCTAGGAATACTCTACGCAGCGGCGCCCGCGTCCCGCGTCCTACACCCCCCACAGCGCATGCGCGCCCCTCTCTCTCCTCTCCTAAGCTCACCCCCTTTCTCTCCTCTAGGAATCCTCTACTCTACGGAGCGGCCCCCGCGTCCCACACCCCGACAGTGGATGCGCGTCCCCCTCCCCCCTATCTCTCCTCTCCTACGCTCACTCCCTTTCTCTACTTTAGGAGTCGTCTACTCTACGGAGCGGCGCCCGCGTCCTCTCCCCCCTCTCTCCTGCTCACCCCTTTCTCTGCTGTAGGAATCCTCTACTCTACGGAGCGGCGCCCGCGCCCGACATCCCCACAGCGCATCCGCGTCTCCTCTCCTACGCTCACCTCCTTTCTCTACTCTAGGAATCCTCTACTCTACAGAGCGGCTCCCGTGTCCCACAGCGCATGCGCGTCCTTTCTCTCTCCTCTCCTACGGTTGCCCCCGTTCTTTTCTCTAGGAATCCTCTTCGGAGCGGCGCGCGACAGCTGCATAGGCACCACGGTAGTTCCGCGGTATAAAAATGACGGAGCGCGCCTCATTCTCCTGTGCAGCGCCGCGATGAGCGCCCGGGCCGCTGTCGCGAAACGAGAGCGGCGACGTTTCTGCCGCTCAAGCTAACCATCTCAACGCTGCTTCGCATCCACACATGGTTCCCTTTAGCGGGAGATGGGGCAGTTTTTTCTTTACTCCGACATGCCCGAACTGGCAGTGTGCTTTCTGCAGAAGGCCCAGTCGAAGCTTCTGAGGCACGTACACTTTGCGAATTCATTCACGTGTCACGATAATGACCCCGTTTTCAGTGGTGTACTTGCAGCGAGGGCGGTCACCCTGGTAACCTCGAATTTCTGGTAACAAAAGAGCTGAACCACGGGACTCCGAGAAAATACGTCCGCTTCGATCTTTTCGCTGCCTCTTTCATGTCCAATGTTGACGTCGTACATAGAAAGCTTCAGAGACCATCGAAACAGGCGGCCCTGGGGATTTTTGATGTTTTTGAGCCATCGTAAGGCAGCGTGATTTGTGACAACAGTGGATGGTCTTCCATGGAGATAGTAGCGCCACTTCTCAACAGCGTCAACTATAGCGAGGCATTCAAGCTCTGTGATGGCATAATAAAATTCGTGCGTAAATAGCTTGCGCGAGTGATAAGCTACAGGGTGTGCTTTACCATCATGATCTCGTTGCTTCAGGACTGCGCCGATGCCAACGTTAGATGCGTCGCAATAAAGAATGCATGGTTTCTCGCGAGAAAATATTCGTAATATTGGTTCGTTGGTCAGACGATTTTTCATTTCCTGAAAAGCTTGTTCGCATGAGGGATCCCATTCCCATGGGGTGTCCTTCAATAATTTTGTAAGTGAGTAAACTATGTCACTGTAATGCGGTATAAACTGGCGGTAAACGTTGGTGGTGCCAAGAAAACACTGTAGCTCTTTAGGAGATCTGCGTCTTGGGAATAGCAATACTGCTTCTATATTGCCTCATTTTGGCGATACTGTACCATGCGACACTCTGGGACCCCCCCCCCCCAAGGGACAAAACGGGCTCGGCAGATGGTACACTGTAAAAAAATCCTGTGAGAAAAACAGAAAATGTATGGCAAATTTAGTGACATAACAGTTCTGTTCTTGTCTGTTTTCTGTATTAGCAGTTTTCTGTAGTTTTGCGTACATTCTCTGTTATTACTTTTCTGTTTTTCTACAGAGATTCTTCGTTTCTAATTTCTTCCTAGAAAACAGGCTTTTTGTATTTGCACACATTTTTTCTGTTATTCAATAGAAATTTTCTCTTCCTAGTACCAAGTTGAAATAATAAAGTAGTGCACGCTTTATTCTCAATGGCGTCCAGAATCCGCAATGCTTTGCGGCATTCCCAACACCTTTCATTTCCTTCTCAGCGTGCATTACTGGCATTACCATGTACACAGTAGAACCTCTCAACAGAAGGCACATAACACGACCGCCGACATGCATCTGGTATTTGTCGAGTTTGGCATTAATTTTTCTCGAAGTCTGAATTTTACTAATTTGCAAGATGGTCCATATCGAGTTCACGCTTTGCCCTAGAGAAGGCTTTTATTTTACCAAGCGTCGCACTTTTGCAGCGGATGAAGCACGATAGAAAACTTTTAGGCGAATTGATGTGATGCCCAAGGTCTTGAGAGCTCTAACATAACTTTTCTGTGAAAGAGCATGTAAAATCTAAGATCGCTTGGTATTTATTACGAAGTGGTTCTGATATTTACAGAAACTATTTGTTTACGGGGTTGAACTGACAAATTACATCATTTCAAAAACAGAATATCCATTTTTGCCGAATCCAAGAAATTTCATGTAGGTAAAACAGAAAATACCTGTAAATTCTATGTTATTTAACATACATTTTTTACAGTGCTATAGGCCCGACGTCCGTGGCCGTTCAAATTATGGCCGGCGTCGGAAATTTAGGTCCGCCCGATGTCGTTTTTTGCAAGTGGCCGAGCTGTTTGCCGACCAGCAGCAGCTGGTCGGCAGAGCTGGGACTTGGCAGAGCCTACCTCGGGCCGCACGCGTCTTCAGCACTTGCCAACGATGGCAAAAGCACGGCCAACGCTCTTTTGCCGTTATTCACCGCTATATATTCTGAATTTAATTCATGCAGTATATATTATTTCGACCAAAGGAGGGGGGTCAGCTTTCTTTTTTTTGGAAATAAGGAATATTCAATCCGCTTACGCTTTTTCATTATGCAACGCTTGAGGCAACGGAAAAGAAATGAAGACATGATCGCTGAAGGAATGCTTCAGATGTTCAGATGAGAACTAATAATAAAGGAAATATTTTTGCTCAAATTCACTTGTTTGCACTGTCAAGGGCAACTAAGTCCAGTTGTACTTGAGTGTACACATCGTGCGCCTAACATTGACAAATGCAACTGCTGCTGAGGCTCTATGATGTATATTTGCACCCACCCACGCATGGGCTTCGACCAATAAACAATCAGACGGATACAAATATAATTTCAGTGGCCTGAATTTATTCTTCAATGGTTTGAGTAAAAATGAATTACTTTTGGTCAAGGTGCCCCACGTGGTGTCGTCAAGGAGACTCTACATTGATGTCGCGTTCCGTTTCTACTGCCTCCTGTAGCCTCCCCTTACACAAAATCTTACTGAAAAATAATTGCAACACCATTGCTCAATGTTGACATATACTGAATAGTCGTTGTCGGTCCATTGAAAAGTCATTGAGCTTATAGTTGACACGTATAGAATATTGGCCACCGATCTTTTACCAAAATTTTATTGACATAAAAGTAGTTGAATGGTTGTCGACTTATTATTGAAAGTACATTGAGCATTGAGAATTCATTGAGACAGTTCTGTTGAATAATTATTGACCTACAATTGAAGCAGCATTGAAATTCCATGACGTAGTTATTGAAAGTACAGATACTGTACGTTTTAATAGGTGAATTTTTGTAGACATACAAGTTCAATATGCCACCTCAATACGAACAATGCCTACTGAGGCACAGGCCTCAGTAGGCATGGTCCAAAAGGTGTTTTATAGAACTTGAATAAAAGCTCTGGGTGCACTTTCGTGGGTTTTATATGAGCGCACAGCTGTCTGTACATGCGCACTGCCGATGTATGCTTGCATAAAGAGCTACAGTAGGTCTGCACAGTTCGCGTGTTATAGCAAAAACTTCATCGCCAGCTATAATGCTTCAATTCTTCCCAAACGCGTGAAAACCTGGAAACAAAGTAAACTTAGCGAACACTAAAAAATCAGGAAACGGGCACAAAAGCAAATTGAATTACTCATACACAGTCGCTCGGAGAAGTCAACTTTTTCTTAAGTTCTGTGACCTTTCATTTTCTTTCAAGAGGCCCAATAAAAGAAAAACGCGAATGTGCGGACATGTACCTTTATTAAAGCGAAAAACTGCAAAAACCACATCACCAGAGAAGAAAACCATAGCTTAATTGGTGTAGCGTTTGTTGCAACATGTAAAGGGTGAGTCCCACCTGCAAAAATATGAAAAAAAGGAAATTGTGACATAAATTACTACCAAGAGGTCGGTGTGAAAAGGCGAGAACTCCATCACATGATACGGTTGTAGAAGGGCGAACATGCTACAAATGACCAGGCTGAAGCGACGCGCGGGTCTCTCTAGAGGTGCAAGCTTTACAGAGCGAGGATATGTATATTAACATGGAAGGGAAACGCTAAGCCACAACTTTGAAGGCGCGCGTCGACACACACTAGACAAAGTAACATCATAGCACATAAAAAGACGCATAACTCCTCGCCCCATAACAAGATTCAACACTCGCCGACTCGCCCTCACATATTCGAAACTTTACTAGACTAGCGCATCCAGCTATCGGAAATAGCACTGTGCAGAAAGACACAACGGTGCTGCTACAAAACTTTTCTTACCCGCAAACTTGTTGGAGACAAAACAAAGAACACGACACCTGTCGTAATAGCGTGTGCTTAATTACGAGGCACAAGCAGTTTTGAAGACGCAAAAAAGTAGTGCATGCGCTCGAATGTACGCATTAATGCATATCTGGAAACAAGCTCAAATAAGCGCGTTCGAAACTGAACAGAAATGAAAAGCTAGATTTATATTAGGACAGTTCAATCATGATGGCACAACATTAACGCAGTCAAGTACTTCTGAAACATCTCGCGCATGCAACCGATGTAGCAACAAAACACTCGTTTTCATTTTTCATGGTTTTCGAATAAAAGGGTGTGCGGGTAAAGAAAACGAACTCACTTTAAACGATGGCAGCGGCCCATAGTTTTTTAATCCGCATATTCAAGGAGTGGTAAAAGCACATCAAGGTGATCGCGTCCATTCCTGCAGCTAAGCCGAAATGAAGCTGCGAGAGTCGCGCACGCAAGCTGAGACGTCCATTTCTCCGTCCGAAATATTACGGAACTAAGCCTCACAGTCCGCGCAGCATGCCACTCGCAGAGTGCTTGCATGCAGGTCCACAACTGCTGAACATGCCATGCACGAAGTAGCTTCTACACAAGCGCGTTCATACCTTCCATGAATCACGGTATTTACACTGCACAAAATAAAGCGAGAGGAGGCGAGCGCGCCACACGCGACCGCACGTCGGAATTCCCTGCGCTGAACTGACACAGACGGCAGGGCGCATATCCATCCGCGCTGTCGTTGTCAGCGCCGCTGCGAAGCCCGTTAGGTAGTTAGGCTGTAATCACTGTTATTAGTTTCGTAAAGCTTACTGGTTAAAGACCTTTGAACTCTTCATGATTATGACTGCTGACGCAATCCAACACCTCACAAATTTATCCTCTTGCGCGCTACTTTCTTCGTCGCAATATGACATGGCGCGTAGGCTAGCAAGTTACAACATGTTGCGATGTTGCCACGGTTTCTGCAAGGAGCGAATGGCGCGGGGAGCGTTCGTTCGCCAACAGCAGGAGTAGTAATAAAACAAAATGTAAAGGGAAGATAGTCGCCGGTACATCACGTTCTTCTGATATCGCGTTGCGGTGAGGTTTGAGATACACGGTCTTATCGACACCGCGTGCAGGCAGGCGTCGCATTCTGCGCCGAAGCCATAGAGTAACCAACAAATTACAAGAGTGGTCACTCGGGCCAAAAGCGGCGGTGCTACGCAGCTTCATGTCGGCCGTGAGAGGGCGACACATCACTCTCTATCTTCAAGGGAACGCGCGTACTTGTTATCTATACTTTAGTACCTTTTCTAGTTGCAATATGCGTCTTCTTGTCGCAATGCGGCTCTGAATTTATCCACAGCACATCTATACTATAATGTAGAGAAGGGAAACTGTACCTTTGACAGTGCAACACAAATAAGGGTAACGGTGGCGTTGTGAACTAAAGTATCCAACCTAGAGATGGCGCTGCTAAAACTATCATCATCATTACGTTGGGGCAATATGGCTGGTGCATTGCTGGCGGGTGCGGGTGGTCGCGGTGCGCGCCCGTAGGTTGCGGGCGTTTATTCACCGCTGTCGCGGGATAGTATTCGCGCGCACGGCAGCCTAATGTTACTACAAATATTTCCGCTAAGTCGCCAGGTGACCGCGAGGCCTCACCTGGCAAAAAAACACGCCAAGCAAGTAAGGTTACATTGTTTATTGGCAATCGTGAATGTAGCAGTATACATGTAAACAAGGAGCACTGTCAGTCACAGAGTTGAACAATACACACAAAATACAGTATGCCATCTGTTTAATAAATTTCCCTGCTGAAATTGAGCAACTTTGTCTCTTCGCTCGTTCAGAATACCATTTATAATACGCGGAACGACGCGTCAGAAAACGATATTTACGCTGGGCGACCCAAGCACAGTACTTGCGTACGTACTTACAGTGCTGTCAGTTGTCTTTCTCGCTACACATGCGCGTTTGAGAATTTGAGCTGTAATAAACAAACAGCATTAAAACTGCCCGCAAAAGATGCAGTGTCAGAAAGATTAGCCTGAGCCGCAATGTAATATTTTGACAAAACATTGGCGAGAGGCACATCGCGTTGAAAAAAAAAGTGAAACCACGCTGTTATGCTAGATATTCCTGCACATAACGCATTCTCGTTATTGTGCGTAATATCCTTGTGTTCGTGCCTGCGCGTCCGATCTTTTTACGACTAATTCCGACAACTAGTTCAACTTTCAGTTGTGCTAACCTCGTCTATCCTGGGAAAACACCATTTACGGGATACTGTTGAAAAGCAAACTTGGTTTATGTTTCAAAGAGGCGAAGAGGTTGCATTGACATAGACACTTCAATTGAGAAAGCCTTAGCCTGAATCCAACATTTCAGCAAGTGAACATTCTTGTGAAGGTTGTCACGGAAGGTAACTTTACAGAATTGAGTTACCCTTGCTCGCCCACTGTTGATCAGCTGACACATGAGATAGAGGATGCCTGTGGGTGTTCCTAAAAGCACTCATTTGCAAAAAGAAACGATACACCAGTGGACAGCACTCGCAATACATTGCACATGACATATGCACATACAATGGGGACATTTGGAACATTAGTACACTAGACAGCTAGGAAGTGCTGGAAGTCACGGTAGCAATGTTGGCAAAATAGGCAGTAAGTAATCATTTCTGTCCAATCTGTATAATTTACTTTTTTTTATGAGGGTTATTCAAAAAGTAAGGGCAGTTTGCTAACCTTTTAATATTTACACGTCAGAGTAAAGATTTATATGCACAGCACCATCTGTTAATTCTCCGCGAAAGTACTGAAGTTATTGTTCTGGCTCAGTAGTCATCTGCTTGTCGGGGAATGCAGATGACAGTGTTTGCGAAAATTGTTGCTCCCGCCTCGTGTTAGGTTGCACGCTGTAATTCGATTTTTGCATGCAAAAGAATCATCAGCTTCTCCACTTCATGGGTAGTTGTGCCTAGTTTACGGACCAACAGGGATGAGTGAAAGAAAGGTCAGAAAATGGTGTCGAGACTTCACAAAGAGCTGCACAAATGTGTACGGCAAAGAGCAGAGCGGCAGGCCAAGCATCCAGACCAATGAAACTATGCAAGCGGACAGGGCATTGCAATTAGATCAATGACTAACAGTTAATGGTCTGTCAGATAAAGTTCCCCTTGTTGGCCTCACTACGATTTACATGATTTTAGCTGAAATGCTCAGATAACACAATTTGTTTAAGCTTGGTACCAAAAATTCTTATCGACCAACTCAAACACCTAAGAATGTCAAGTGGACGAGCATTATTGGACAGCTACCGAAAAGACAGATATGCTTTGTTTTCACACATTGTTACATATGACGATACTTGGATATCCTATGCCACTTCAGAAACAAAACAACGATCAATGCAGTGGTTCCACTCCCCTTCACAAAACCCGAAAAAATTCAAGGAATTTGGTTACTCCAGTCAGAAAATGATGGCTACCATTTTCAGGGACGAAAAGGGCATTCTTTTGGTTGATTTCACAAAATGTGGCCACAATTACAGCTGACATATACCGTGAAACGCTCACCAAGCAAAAATGTATGATAAGAAATCGACGACGTGGCAAACTCTCGTCTGGAATCATCCTCCTCCATGACCACATGCGTCCTCGCACCACAGCCAGAACCAATGAGAAGATTCAAGGTATTGGTTGGGAACTCTGATAACCCACCCTACTGTCCCGACCCAGCACCAATTGACTATTTCCTATCTTTTCACTTGAAACAGTGGCTCAGGGTACAACGGTTTGAAGACAGCAAGAAATTGAAGACCGCCGCTGTCAACAGGTTCAATTCCCAGGTAGCGAACTTTTATGTAGAGGGGCTAAAGAAACTAGTGTGGCGGTACGAAAAGTGCTTAGAAGCTAACGGTGATTATGTAGAAAAGTGAAGTAGGTTTGTGCTAAACTAAGCCCGCCAATAAAAACCTTTGCTAATGAATATTTATTTGTTTGGGACCAAACAGCCCTTACATTTTGAATAACCCTCGTAAAATTGTTATGCTTTGCAGTGACAAATAAATAAATGAGTCCATTTTTTTTGGTGCCAACGGTGCACATTTGTCAAAGACGCTGCTCATATGATGGACGATTGCAGAAGCTGAATTCACATTTTCATTCTTCACTACCTCCTAACTGTCTGCCTCACTCTTAACATGAGTATCATGCAAAACTAGCCTTTTTTGGCTACATAGCTCACAGCAATACCAAGGAAATAGCTTTCAGTACACATTCAAATCTTCAACATATACAAACACTGGTTAACTCTAATGAACTCTGATTACACCTATTGAGTGCACTCAATTAATGCTCTGTTAAAAACTCCATGTCGTGTCAGGTCTGTTATCGTGAACAAATATTATTGCAGTAAAAGCTTATTAATTCAAACTCAGTTAATTCAAAGTTACAATTAATTCGAATTGATGCCCTGGTCCCGGCACAGCCCTGTGTATTTCTAGGAGGGAATCTCCCAATAATTCGAACACGTTGGTATCGAACTGGGAGCCCCTGGTTTTCGTCGCTCCTCGCAGAAGTCTGCCCACAGTAATCACAATATGTTGCAACATCAAACCAAACTAAATTTACTAGAGATGCAAAACAACAAAACAGCATAATTTCTCAGCAGATGAGATTTCAGATGCTGCACTGGAGCCCGTGGGCAAGCTACAAACAATGCTCATGGAGTCACGATGGAAGAAACGCAAGTGAATGCAAATTACCGATTACTTTTAATTTTGATTGTGTTAACTCTGTCATGTAAATAAACGTGTTTTGAGCATAAATATCATATATTTCGACATTAAGGCTCACTGCTCGCAATGCACCTCGATGCTTTTTTTGTTTGGCGTATCACAGAGTGATCAATTTTGTTCGCTGTTAGAGCTCCATGAACTTAATTTACGAATTCACCTGCCACAAATGTGTAGTAGCGCCTAGTTCGTGATAACGAGCCCAGATGTGGCTTCTTTGGATTCTGCCCACGCATTGTGGCACAATGTCTGTTCATTCTAGTGCCTGCTCACTAATTTGAACATTTTCACATTCCCCTTCGAGTACGAATTAACGAGCTTTTACAGTATTTGCTATTTGTCTGTGGCTCAACTTCACATACAAAACAAATTGCTTGCACAAATGCAACGGTGATGTACCCTCTTTTCTGGACAGTGCGTGTTTACATATCATCCCATTAATGTATTGGCAATGTTCACTGAACAGAGCTAAAAACAAATTTTTTAGATGCTTTACAAATTCCTCAGCCTGTTCCTTAGAATACTGCCCAAAATGTCCTTATGCACATGCTTTCATTCACATGCGCCCATCATATAACATTATATATTCCAGAGTAGTGACCTGGAAGTGCCATCCAACAATACTTATACTCTGAGGTGCCCTTAAATCCACTCATCTCCAGGTGACCACTGCACGACATGTGTTGTTTAATGAAGTGACGAGTGCTTGCACACAGTTTCTTATTTTAGAACCTTCACAATGTCACTCCCAACAAGTAAGCGGTACCGGTAACTTTTCATTTCAGCACTACTGTAGCTGTTCTTGCCATTCCTTTGCAACAGTCTTCGCATTCACAGCAATCTATACTGAAAAAGCAGTGCTGCTAAATTTGCACTACTACTGGCCCATTTGCTACCTAGTTATATGTGATACTCTATGCAAAGTTTGACACGTAGAGTGAAGTACAGTATCTGCACCCCATCACATGCACTATCCAAAAAATTTGAAGTGTGCACATTTCCTCTAAATTGAGTAATTCATGAAGCAAGAAAATAATTGGTGCACCCAATTTTGTACTGCTTCGACATACTGTACAATATCACTGCTTTTCAGTATACCTAAAGCTTGCGTTTGTATGCCTCGTAAATATTGGTGGCCCATGGGGTTGTCACTACGGCAACTGTTGAGCTTCTTACGACTTGATGTGGGTAGCTTGGAAACCAATGATCTCTCTTTTGTCCAGTTTCCTGAAAAAGAAAAAAAAACCGAGTCATGAGAAAGAGTAAGACAGAAATGGTTAAACAAAAATTGGTTCAATAAATAAAGTGTCTACAACCATACCTTGCGAGGACTTTGGCCCATGAGTTTACTTTCAGTGATGGCACATTCTCTGCTGACCTGAGGTATAGGTTCAGAGATAAAGCATCCAAGCGTATGCTGATATGAGCAGTTCCTTGGAGGCTGTGGTTGGGCTGAAAGAGGAAAAAGCAGTCATGGTTACTATAGTAGAAGAGTGAATGTATTTGTGATTCATGTCTAAGAATAATGTATATGAGAACACTGCACGAAAACGATATGTTTGTGAATTTGGTTTAGAGATGGCCATCAGTGGACAAAGCTAGTTAATTGCCCAACTGGATAAACTATATGGTATATAAAAAATGTAACTGTCCCTGCTTATGAAAATGTTCAAATGCGTATACATACTGTAAGTTCACTTGGCTTTACCATGCATTGAATTTAAGAGCATATCTCGCAGCGGACTCGTTTGCGCAGAAACAGGTAAAACTTATGGTGTGATTTATGTGGCAAAGTTAAGCAGTAAAGATATTATCTGCAAATATGATAACGCAGTAAGCGATCTGAGAAACGGGCGGCGTCAGGATTTCTTTACCAGGGGGGGGGGGACACCCAGGATAAGTGAGTTTCTTCGGGGGGGGGGGGTTGTTCATGGGGGGGGCGACAGGCGAAAATTCTAGAGGGGGGGGGGCTGGAGCCTCCCCCCCCCCCCCCGTGTCACCGACCCTTCTGAGAAAATGTCATTAGAACCCACAAGCTGTGCATCTCATCAGCTGGACAAGTCGTAAAACCTTATGGAATGACAAAAACCGTAGCGCATGCAAAAAAAAGGCTATGTTCAAGTGCAAAGCAGTGCATTTTCACTCACCGGTGCCCACGCGCACATTGTGCATCGTTATTCCGTTTTCGTAGGTAGTCTCCGAGCAATTTGCCGGCGTTGAATTTTCACGCTGGAAGCTGTGCAGCCCGACGTTTATAAAGTCGGTGAAGCGCCGCAGCTGACATGATTCACAGGCTTTAGACACGTTCGCCTTGAGGTAGCGGCATGGTGTGTCTGAGACACAAACTCACATTGATATATCAAAGGCGATCTGAAACGCAGATGCGTTACCATAGCTGCGTGATCACAGAAAACGGCCGCGGTACAATTTGAATGAATTAACCGACCGAAACGCAACCGATGCCAATGGGCTGACGCTTTTCGAGCGTCAGTGTAATGTCGATACTTGTTCTCAAACAATCAAGCTCTTGTAGTAATTCTAGAAGTAACATTAAAACGAATCCCTACTACCTTTCTGAAAAATGACACGGTAACTAAGCTTCTAACAATCTTTTGACACATTCTAAAACGAAATATTTGGCCTCGTTGAGCGCCCCTAACACGGAAAATCCGAACTAACTTATCCGACCGCTAAAAGAGGAGTCAGTAGTGCCACTATACGCGCATTTTGATGGAACTCGCCGTGGTCAATTTTTTCGCCCTCTGCGGCCATCGCTGGAACTTGAGAGTCTCCGGGGCCTGATTTATCTTTATCGCCTGCGATTGGACGGTTCGATATCGTCGGGCAGGATCGGACATGAATCGGGTGTCGGGTGCAAGAGTAGTGCAGAATGGCGTCGACGCGACGGCAACGTTATCACGCTCCGTGTTCATGCGTTTAACGCAATGAAGTACGGACAGCTGCAGGGCGACGCGATAAAAGATGTGCGATAACGTGCTCGACGTGCTTCGTGGTCTTCACTTGTTTCGCGTGCCTCTCTGCTTGGCGGCTGCTATTGGTAAGAACTCCGTCATTATTTTGCAAAGTGCATATTGTATTCGTCATGTAAAGCTAAACTTTGTCGCTTGTACTGTTCGGCACAGAGAGCTTTCTTGTGCTCCTCACTTCGCGCATGTTTGCGAGAAAATCGTTTCTTGGCGCGAGTAAGTGAGTCGCCGCTTGCGTCGTTAGGGGTTCTTTTTTTGTGCCAGTACACGTAGTTCGAATTCAATGCGTGAAATTGTGTGAAGAGTGCAGACGAAAACTTTATTTAAGCCATTCTTGGTAAGCACATGCACACTTAGATGCGCGCACGAAGAGGTGGGTTCATTGCACTGCAAGACATGGCAATACAGCTGCCATATCTTGAGTTTAAATTTTACAGAAGCAATAAACAAGTAGGCGACATTATGAAAGGCCCCACACAACATTAACACTGCAGTACACGCGCAGGTATGCGCATACAGTTAACGACGCAGCGCGACAGTAGTTGCCGTATGCCGGACGGCATGACCTGAAAAAATATAAAAAAGAACGAAAAAAAAAGGATGTTGGCTATGTCTTCTCTCCCGCCTTAGCCCAAATTTTCTCCGACGCACTTCACATCATCTTTTCGCGAAAAACAGTCACGAGTAGATTCCGCAGCTAAAACAGAGCAATATTTGGCGCCATGCATGCGTTACCGAGGCATTCGTGTTTACTCAGAAGATTAAGTCGTAGCCCCAGCTAACAAACATTTTTCTCGATTCACAAATTCTTCTCTAATTGCGCTCGTAACAAGAGCTTCAAGAAAAATGCGAACACCACAATTAAATAACGATGTTAAGCCTAACTGCACTCTTCACACAATTTCATGCATTGAATTCGAACAACGTGTACCGGCACAAAAAAAAAAAAAAAAAAGAAACCTAACGACGCAAGCGGCGACTCACTTACTCGCGCCAAGAAACGATTTTCTCGCAAACATGCGCGAAGTGAGGAGCACAAGAAAGCTCTCTGCGCCGAACAGTACAAGCGACAAATGTTAGCTTTACATGACGAATACAATATGCACTTTGCAAATTAATGACGACGTTCTTACCAATAGCAGCCGCCAAGCAGAGAGGCACGCGAAACAAGTCAAGACCACGAAGCACGTCGAGCACGTTATCGCACATGTTTTATCGCGTCACCCTGCAGCTGTCCGTACTTCATTGCATTAAACGCTCATGAACACGGAGCGTGATAACGTTGCCGTCGCGTCGACGCCATTCAGAACTGCTCGCACCCGATACCCGATTCATGTCCGATCCTGCCCGACGATATCGAACCGTCCAATCGCAGGCGACAAAGATAAATTCAGAGCCGCATTGGCCGCATTGCGACAAGTAGACGCATATTGCAACTAGAAAAGGTACGCGCGTTCCCTTGAATATAGAGAGTGATGTGTCGCCCTCTCACGGCCGACATGCAGCTGCGTAGCACCGCCCATGGCCTCCGAGATGGCGGGCGCGCGGCGGGTTTTTCTCCGGCCGTCCCAATCGCACGGAGAGAGCGTATTTCCCGAGGTGGGCGTGGCCCGCTCTTTCTCCGCACCGCGGCGCACTTACTTGGGATCGAAAGCTGCCGCGCTGTTGGCGCAGCTTGCATGTGGCGAGGAAAAAAATGGTTTTGCGCTTTTATTAACCTCGCGCTGATTTGGAAATGTCTGGTCAAGGTGTACGAGAGGACAAGTCAATGCCGGGGCCTATCGATTCTCAAATGGGCTTTTTTTTTTGCTGTAGATTTGCGCCGCCTTTATTAGAGCACTTAGGAAAGCGATGCCTCTGCAAGAGATCCGCATGTGCTAGAAACTTACTATACTTCGAAATTTGGAGGGCTGTATAGTATGGGGGGCGCTAGCGAAGGAGAAGAAAAAAAAGAACGATGATGAGGCTGGGCGTGATGACGCCCGGGGCTCGCGCTCGCCCTGCCGCTAAAGACCAATCAGTCGTTGCTAGTCCTTCGTAAATTAAACGCGTTTTTCTTGTCGCCTACGTGTTCTATGAGGGCTTCGGCCGACCACTGGCCCCGAGTCCACAATAGATATGTTGAGAA
>JALIZH010002108.1:0-113451 GCA_030522465.1 Rhipicephalus appendiculatus
ACATAAAGAAAAATGAGCATTTGGAACTAGGCATGTGCAAAATGTCCCTTTCTTGATTTCGAAGTGAAGTGGAACCAACTGTGAATAGTACAAAAAGTTTGAATAGCAGTAGGGTACAAGTTATAAGTGGCAAAATACGTTACATCTTAAAATGTACTATACATTGTGCATACAAGCCCATATGACAAGCATTTAAACTTAAAAAATAATTAATCGAGGTGAAGGTAATAGGAACATTTAACATTGAAGTGTGATCAGTGCACATTTACTCTGAGTAGGTGGTTTCACGGCATAGCACTTCTTAGCTGCAGTGAAACCACCTTTACACTGGGGTTACATGCCGTCGAATATATGTTTAGTCATTCATTTCGAATACTACGAAATTTTGAATAATTTAAATTCATGTCGAAGCAAATTAGAATACTGTAATTTTTCAAGCTCTTGAATATTCACCCATGCCTACTTTGTTGTATTCTTCACTTAATCAATGCGTCTCTGCAAGCCCCCCCCCCCTCTCCTTATGCGTGACCCCGCAAATGGCACCTCATTTCACGGCAGTAAAGGAAAAAGTCACTGACCCTTGATTGCAGCACTTCAAGTTGTCGCACCAGCTCCTGGCGGTCCTGCTTGGCCGAGCACTGGGCGCACGGGTCAGACAGACGGCGGCTGCGTCCCTGCTCCTGCACCTGCTCTCGCAGAAGCTGCACACATTCAGAGCCCACTTGAGCATTAACTGCCTAACATAAAGAACAATAAACATTTTTTAACCACTGGGTAGCTTCTGCCATGCTGAAGGTTGATCACTTTTCTATTGGGCAGAGAAATACTTGTTGCTTGTTAAACTCATTTAAACGCAGATGCAAACTTGAGCAGCTGCAAGTGGATCATGTTTAGCCTTTGTGCTTTGTGCTACAATAACAAAGCCTTAACAGAAGAGTTAAAGGATGCCTTGACAAACATCTATGCTTAGTTCGCTGCTCTACTCATTTTTTCCTCCATCCCTCGTGCATGTGAAAAGAAGACAAGCTACGTGCCTTGGAATCTTCGAGAGCCTCACGGAGTTTCTGGCTGAGCGACTCATTCTCCGACTGCAGACGTCGGTTCTGCTCCTTCAAGTCGCACAGCAGCTGTGCCAGGCTCTGCACACAAAGAGAAGAGGGCACTTAAGATTGTTGCTTTTGACCCCACACATTGCATTAAGGTCCAGGGCAATACTTTGAGACTATTCTTTTTTTGTTCTATTCATGTTTCTCATCTTCTGCTATAGCATGAGCATGAATTAAGTAGTGAAGAGGCTTACAATCTATTGATGCAGTAAGGCAAGAACAAGTTTAAGAACACGGAAGTCACAATAAAGTGTTGCAATGCCACGGTGCACAGACGTACCGAGTCCTTTAAATATGAGTATTTTTAAAAATCCTACAAAATGCATTTAAGATTACAGACATAGGATGAAAATGAAGTGCCATACGTGCAAATAAATTCACATTAGAAAGTATCAGAATTGGGTAACAAGGTTTTGGGTTCCTTGGGTTTGTGTAAGTGTGCCACAGATGTTTTAAACAGGGCTTAGAATAATATGGGAACAAACAGCACTGGACACATGGCAGTGAAACCCCAGACGATCAGCGCCCTCATATGTCATTCTTTCATTGTCTCATGTCCAGCGCAGTTTGTTCCCATTTTAATCATGTGCCAACCAGCCCAGTTAACTGCTCTCAAACAGGGTTAGCCCCCCACTACACCCAAATGCAAGATAATTGCACTTAGATTTTCGCAGGATCGATGCAGAAGAGCTTCGAAGATGGCTTAGTTACTCATGCTATTTAAAAAAATAGGGGCTGGAATGCTAACCCAATGAGTAATTAGTACATGAGGCCCGCACAGTTGCAACAATTCAATGCACTGTGTATGTGAAGCTCTAGGGTACCATACTCTGAAGCTCTTCATTGTCTGTAACAATGTCACAGCTGTATGTAACATTTAGGCTGAAATGAAGTATAAGCGCTACATTCCTAAAAGGTGAGCTTGAAAGTAAATTCCATAAAATTCCCCACACACAGAGGTTGGCAAATAAACGGGACGTAAAATTGAAAATATAGCTCCTTTGGAAAGCCTTTATAATTACCAAGATACAGTTCCTTGCACGTTTACATGCGTTCTAGCACAAAAGCACTTGCCATAAAGGCAGGATGAGAAGTAGCTAGAACAGTTTTACACTACAGTCAAAGACAACACGCTTGCCTTAGAACAGTAACACCAGATTTTTCACTGAGACAGCCTTCTTTTCTGGATATGTCAGACATGATGAATGCGCATGTGCTCGTGTGAGTGGCATGTCAGGGGCGTAACCAGAAATATTTTTCGGGGAGGGCGTGAACCCCCATACTACTCTTATGGCTACAACATTTTGCCACGCACGAAAGGTGTTTACATACACTCTAGATCGCAACCTAAGAACTCAGTGAAAGTTCTCCCCATGGAAACAACTCTTTATGTGTTAGTACTTGTGCGTCCATTGACAACAGATAATTTTCAAAAGGCATTTTTCACCTACAGGAATGTATTTCATGTTGCTACATGTTACTATAATTTATGTAAAAACCAGATCGAAAAATGCCAATAACTCAGACCACATCTTCAAAGCTAATAAAGCAGGTTTTTTTTTTTGGCCAGCTACCACTGCGGTTTCATACCACTATAAGGATTTTAAACGATGCAGTATATGAAAATGCAACAGGCTTTATCAGTCATCAATGAACCATTTTGTCTTTAAAAAAATATAAAACCAGTAATTAAAGGTTTCAGAATGAACAGAGATTAGAAAAATCACTAGCTATGTTCTCACACTGCTTACATGCAAGCATCGAATGTGCACCCAGCGCGGTGATAGGCAGGCGAAGCCTTTTGCAAGCACTGAGACAAGTGCATCTATTCAAGACATCAGTGAGGAAAAGTATAATAACCACAGGTGAAGCAAACAGAAGCAGGCTCCCAAGATGACATACTAACCACAAAATTTATCCTGCAGTGAAAGGTAAGCTCTAGCAGAGAACACTGAAGGATGCACACTAAATTGTATGATGAAATGAAATGAAACAGTTAATTTGCCATCCTATACATTTCTGTACAAATGGGGAGACTGTCGAATAAAAGCTGTCCTTAAACACACTGACGAGTCTATGATCCTTTGTTTTAAGAGGAAGGCAGCATCACATCCGTACATACATGTACACATAATTACACACACATATATGTAAAGGTATACACATGCGTCACCGATGTATATATCACACACCATGTAATCATGTTTATAGAAGCAAACAGTCACTAGAAGTCTCCCGAACTACTGGTGTTTTGCTGAATAACGAACAAGCGTGTTTTCAAGGACACAAGGCCATGTTGAAAAGAGAAAAAGAAAGAAAGCTAGCCTTTATAGCGGTGTCGTCGAAATGAACAAATCTTCTAAAGCTGAATCACTTATAAGGATCCTCTGAGTTGGGCAGAAGTGGCTTTTCTATTTCATTCTTAACCCTTTACCTCCTGAATGATTTCTCCAGAAACATTCCCACATTATATTTTTCTTTTTAATTTCTCAATGGAAAAAATCAGGCACATTAAGTTAACACGAAAAATGAATTTTTAAAAATACTTCAAAGTGCAGAAAGTAGAGAAAAAAAATTAGTTAAGTAGAGAAGACAGTAACATTTCCCTGCAAGGTTTTCATTTTCACGTTTTCTTGTGGAACTGTAGTGCAGGATGGTATTACAACACTGTAGTGGGTCCTGATCATAGAAAAGAAACCTCCATGCATGGCGTTCCTCAGATCATATTTGGTAAGAAAATAGAGAATTTTTTTTTTAAATTGATGAGCTTACCTAGTCCATGGCAATGGGCATGCAAAATGTGTAAATGTGCTGCGCTCATCTGCAGGAAGTGCAAAGGTCACCAACCACAGGTAACTGAACTCCTCAGTTACCATGCGACTGACCATGACCTGATGATAGACAAGCAACGAAAATGCGGTTCACTTCTGGAGAGTGAAACGTTATGTCTACTCCAGCGTTATTATTGCAGCGTTGGGATGTGCGTAGTCGAGATTCAGCTACACGTACTAAAACTCACCGTCTCAGTCTGGCCTCTGAGGTTCTTGGTGTCATATACGCTTGCCACTGTTGGACCCTGCGCAAAATGTTCAAGCACACGGCATTCACATATTACCACTTCTTTTACTAGTTCAGAGAAGATCACAGTAAAGCACTCCAATATTAAAATTTTCCTTCTTCACCTTTTTGACACGAAAGATATTGAATGCCATATTTTTAAAATATAAGCATTTTGGGGAGAAATGTTCTCAATATATATCGAAATGGTTAATGGGTTGACTTCTATCTTTTTTCCTCCTTCACTCAGCCGTCTTCCAATCGGACCACAAAGTCAGGGGATGCATTACGAGGCATGCCTGGGTGCAGAGTGCAAGTGACGCCTCTGACAGCTAAACCACTGCCAGGAATTGTGGCACTGTGTTCAAGTATGCTCGCACGTATGGAAAGAAATGTTGTGTTCTGTAAAAGAGGGGAGACTGACCCAGGCCTGAAGGCGCCTGCGTAGCTCGCCGTGTCGTTCACGGAGCTGGTCGGCCATGAGCTTGAACTGGTCGCGCTCGCTCTGGCATTGCTCCAGGTCCCGTGTGAGGATGAGCAGGGCCTCCGACTTGCTCTCCAACCGACACCGCAGCACACCCATCTGCAGCCACCAGGCATGCAGGTGTTTTACTTCATCCACAAACTTACACTGGTGTCACACAGCCACCTCTGTTGACGATCACGATTGGCTCCCTCATGCAAGCTGCACGAGGGAGCCAATCACTGTTGAGACATTTGATCCCTATCGGGCTTGATCACAATCAGCAGCGCTGTGTGACCCCTGGTATTAATAGCTTTTATCGATTGGTTACCAGCAGTGTAAACAAGAGTGCTTGGGTTGGTGGTGCCACCTGGCAGTGTACGGCTCATTTAACCAGAAATACACTGAGCTAATCTTCACTAACCGAGCGTACACTACTTCAATGCTAGCAGGTGCAAACTTTCGGCAGTGGTGCAATCGTGAACCTTTTTAATGTATTTTAATCAGTGTTGTACACGTTCCTCTAAAACAGGAACGAAAGCTCATTCCTCGTTCCTTCACAATGTCGGAACGAGTTCCCGTTACAAGTTCCTCAAATGCAAAAGGAACTCGTTACAGTTACATTTCCGAAATTGGAACGTGTTGTTACATTAACGTTACTATTCACTTTTTAATAAATATATGGTGTCGGATAATCCTGAGGCAAAATAAAGTGAGCAATTTAAAGCTCTCATCGAGCTACATATATCAAACGAATTTAACATTGCCGACAGCAAGTTATACATAAGTAAAGAAATCTAAATAAACGCTCCTAGACAAATCTTTTTGAGAACACTGGCCTTACTACATACATGTAACGGCAGCTTTCGTACTCGTCTATTCTAAGTCCAACACATGAGGCACTTTTCAACGTTGGTCTTCAAAGGCGCAGTCAGGATAGTGTTCTTAACATTTTCAAATAGAAATCTCCCCAATGCGCCAATGTAACTGAATTTATTGCACAGTAAATCGCATCGAAAAGGACATACTTAGGCGTTTAATCAGTGCTGATTCAATATTTCAGTGTGAGCAGAAAATAATGTTCAGGATACACATTTGCACCGTAGTAAAGTCCCCGGTTCACAGTCAGCGAACATATTTCTGTATATTTCGTCCTCTGTCTTTCTATCTTTTGCTCTCTTTCTTGCTTTCGTTGAATTTTTTTCATTCTCTTTCTTTATATATTTTTCGCTATCTCTCTCTTTGTCTCTCTGTGTACGTTCACTGGCCTTCCATTTCTTTTTTTTCTGTCTCTGTATACTCGTTTTCCCCTCCTGCTTTGGCTCCTCCTCATCATCACTTTTCCTTCCCACCTCCTTGTTATACTGTACTATACAAAGATATACTATGCTCTTCGAGCGTGAGCGCATATTGCAGAAAGACGCATAGCCAGTAATATCCGCAACATCCTACTTCATTAGTATATGGTCACTAAGCTAAGAGATGTATACGAGCAAATGGAAAGTCAGCCAGAATGGTATATTGTATTGGTGAGGTGTTTATCCTTACCACCTCTCTAGTGTAGAATGGGAAATGGCAGTTATTTGATGTATTCGCTCTAGAGATGAATGCGAATTCTTCAGTACTGTGTGTTTGTCGTTGGGTCGCGATACGAGCAAACTGAACATATTAATTCCCTCTTTTTATTGAATTGCTTCAAAGTTCCGTGCCTATATTGAACAATTACCATGAAAGAAAAAAAGAAAAAAAAGCTAGATAGCCGTGGGGTTACGACGCTCGCCTTCCGATCGTGGATAGGCGGTGTCGAATCTCGCCTAGCCGAAAACTTTTTGCAGCCAAGAATTTATTTCTTTCTGTATATCCCTTCCGCTCGCTCTCTCTGTACTCGTTCTCTCGCCCCATCAGAGTTATTGCATCCCGCACCGGACAAATAAGCGCCCGTGCTCTGGGAGAGAAGCAGAAGTGGATGGCGATGACGAAGAGAGTGCGTGCCGGTTCCTGATGATGATAATTTTCTTTCTACGACACATGGGAACCTCGAGCATAACCTAATTAGCCCTTTCTTTTCAATTTGTAGCACTTCCCAATAAGCTGCCTAAGCTCATAAATAGATACCGTTAACTGAAACATGAGAGTAAAAAATCAACTGTTCCTCCCGCACGTGGTCAGTCTCGGCGTCTTTCGCTTCCCTGCGCCGCCGGCGGGCGTTTTGAAGTAAAAACCAGGATGCATCGTAGTCACGTGATAGGCGAGCGCTACATTTTCGCGCCTAACGCGGTCGCCCATCCTCCCTGTTCTGCATGATGTGCTGCGTGCGTGCGCCTGTTGAATGCCGTGGAACGTTTACAGAAGGAACGCCGTTCCCTCTACCATTCCTGCTTAAACATAACGAGTTACCGTTACAGTTCCACCGATCCTGAATGGAACGGTGGCGTTCCTCCGTTCCTGCCAAAAGGAACTAGTTCTTGGAACGTCGTTCCTTGGAACGCCGTTCCGTACAACGCAGATTTTAATGCGCCTTCTTTAATGTATTTTAGACAGGAATGTGGACAGAATGCAACAATGTGTAAGACATTGTAGTTGAAGAAGCCACAAGCTGTTGTAACCATGGTTTGAAAACTTGGCATTGCGCAAATGCCACTGCATGGACCAAAATAATGGACGCAACAGGGTGCAACAGCATAGCCATTAGTAATTTTGTCTACACTATCAACACAAACCAGAAGTTAGGCATAATTCTTTTAGCCTGAGTCATTTTTCCTTAAAAAAAAGTATACTGGTGGATGACAAGTTGGGCTTAATGCCCAAAGAATTAAGCAAGCACATGGTCTCTGAATCAAGAAGCTGCTTGATGAAAATGAGTCAATCAGGAATGTCAATTCAAATGAGTTTTGCTTCCAACATGGGTTCCGAGTGACAGAGGAGTTCAGCCAGGAAAAATGTAGTGTATTCAGGACACACACTGTATACAAATATAGATCTCATGTTTTTGTTAACATGTGCCATAACTAAGAGAATGGCAATGGCTCCATTGACTAAGAGTTCTAACTAATTGTAGCTAGGTACATCTCTATATATGTTCATATGGCCCTTGTGGTATTTTATTCAGCCCGATAAGTTGCTAGTAATTTCTAATTTATCAATACCTTTTATTTCTCCTCAGAACCATACATATTAAACATTACTCAATTCAAACAAAAATACGCAGTCATAAATACAGGGTGTTTCAAGAAATGTGTCCAAAATCCTCAAAAAATCAGGCAAATGCAATATTTGCTCGCTGTCTTCACAAGTGCTTTTTGTGTAGCGGCTTGCATCTTAAGGTGGTTGAAGATTAAAGGTTGAAGACATCATTTGGGACAATAATTAAGAAAGTTAAATTAATTAACTTTTTAATTAGTGGAGTGATGTGGTTATGTCAAATGGGAGAATCGAAATTCTTCATGCGAGAAACCCATTGCAGCTTTGAGATGTAGAAAAGGTGGCCTCTATTAATTATTGTGGCGTAATTAAATTCAGGCAAATTCAACGGCGAAACCGGAACTGAAGCACCGATGAGCGCAACAAGCAGACGACTAGAATGACGTCACGGCTCAAGACAACGATTACAGAGGTGCAGTTCTTCCCCGTTCGTTAACATATGTGCGTCATGCGTGCTACTACTGCAAGCACAGCCCACACACCTACACAAAAAAGTCGGTTGATGGTTGATATAACGACGCTCACTCATTCCGGACATCTCAGACAAATATGGCAGTTGCGCTCTTCCGCATTTCGGTTTCGGTTTTGCTGCAGAATTTGGGAAAATTTCATTACTTCGTAAATATTACTAGAGGACGCTTTTTTGAAATCTCAAAGCTGCAATGGGTGCTTTGCATGAAGGACTTAGTTCTTCCATTTGACTTAACCGTCTAACACAGCTAATTAAAAAGTTAATAATTTAACTTTCTTAATTACTGCCCCAAATGATGTCTCCAACCATCTTAAGATGCCTGCCACCACAGAAAACGCAACTGTGAAGACAACGAGCAAATACCGCGTTTTCCTGATTTTTTAAACATATCGGACACATATCTTGAAACACCCTGTATACACAGCCCTCCTCTAGAAGATATAATTTTATTTTGTCTTGTTCTGCACCACAGGTAATATAAATACCTATGTGTAATGTAATCACAATGACGGAATGATTAATGGTATATTTCAAATTGTGGCTTTTATGCCACAATACAGTTAAAACTTAATCTAATGAAACCCAATATGACGAAGTTCCTGATCTAACGAAAAAAATTTCATTCCTCGGCAGGTACCCTTATGGTTCAGTGTTCCCATCAACACAAATTAACAAACTAACTTGGCCACCCAACCCAATTTAATGAAGTTTTTCCTGAAATAAATGAATATAAAAGCAGCGAATTCTTTCTAATTTTGACACAAGACAGGGTTTTTGTTTGAGTTTCCATTCTAACGTTATTGCGTTGAACCATCTAAGCCAGGGGTCTCAAACTCATCGTAGCTAGCGGGCCGCAGTCATGAAATTTGGTTCCTGCAAGGACCAGGACAGTGAAGGAGTTTAAAACGGAGGGGGGGGGGGGGGGAGGGGTGAATAAAATGTTACCTAAAGCTGCCCTTTCGAAGAACTCATTCCCCATATCTCATATATGGATCATTTCTGCAGAGGATTTGGAGTCAGGATGCAACGAACATATCGATACTGATCTCCAGAATGATTAATCTGGATCTTGATTGTGAAATATAGATATGTTGTTCCACGGTTACTTTTAACTCGTGGTGACCCCATGGGGTGCCTCATGAAAAAAAAAAATGCTTGAGAACAGTCCCGTCTCTATAGCTTACCCAAACAAATCATTATTAATCACAGTATGAGGTATCAAAGCACCAAAAAATCCCTTACTTGATATTATGAACTTCCCGATTTAATTAAATAATTCCAGCATGGTCATCGCTTTGTTGAATCGAGTTTCAACTGTACATCATTGCACTGACAGCACATATACATTATAATAACAGTGCTGAGCTGGTTGGTAAGTATTCATGTTAAAGAGACAGGCTGTGCAAACATGGAAATAAGAGGAAAGTCAAGATCGCATGCATAATTCTCCGGTGCTAGTTGAGTTTCTCTCAAAGGAGAACCCCGGTGGTTGTAAAACTTTTAGTATGGATATTGAAGACTTTTATTACTCCTTGCTGCATGAAGGGTTATTAAAATGTGTTAAGCATTGTACTAATGAACAAGTGCTGGAAACAGCTTTCACTGATAAGTGTGGAGTGCCTATGGAGCTTTTCTATAAATCCTTTTCCAGATATTTAAAGTCGACGCTGGTAGGTTGGAAGGAAGGCGTTTATGTGCAGCAATTAGGAACTAGCATTGAGTATAAGGTTGCACCGATTCTTATCGATTTATGCGTTCGCGAGATTGACAAACCTTTACAGGACACATTATATTACCTGATTTTTTGTAGTGTTGATGACTTTGAATCTGTGGTGGTGTCAGCGAGCAAACAATTTGAGTTAAATTGAGGAGGGCTGAACTTTAGTAAAGAATTGCCTCAGAATGATGGAATACAATTTCTAGACATTTCCTTAACGTTTCAGAAGAACCACGTATGCTCGCAATATTCTGCTAGATCTTCAAAACCACTGTTACACTGTCACTTGTCAAAACGGTATAGCCATATCATGTCTTAAAGGGACTGACCACAGGCCAGAACGTGTGATTAGATACTAGTAGAAATGAAAAGACCATGAAATATAGTGACAGATTGCAGCATTCTTTTCACGTTGTGACTGGGATTTATATTTTTAAATCGTGCTTAAAAGTAACAAAAATCGTTATGTCGCGCAGCCTAGCGGAAGAGCCTCGAAGCTGGATTATGGAATATGGAGTCGATCACTTTGCTGTAAGCAGTTGTGTAGCCTGATGCTGTCCTGCGCACCAGTCCTCAAAATTAGAGTATGTATATTATTATCCCGCCCCGCTCAATTCTGCGCTGCTTACGACGTAAAGGGAGTTGCACGGTGCTAAGCGGCGCTGCCGTCGCGGCCGCCAGTGGAGCAAGTCGAGCCACTGCGCATGCGCGTGGAGTGCACGCATGCGCAGTAAACCACCACGCTCAAACACGAACCGCTCTCGCGCTCACTGTTTGCAGCATGTGAGTATACGACTTCATATTCGCTGCAGATAGAAAATTTCTGATTACAAATGTTTCGCGGCGTTTTCCACTTTGCCGTTCAGTGATTAGACTCACTGACCGGTCAGCTCTCCGTTGCGCTAAAAAAAAATAGGCACCATAAAAATTGCTTGTTGGTCCCTTTAAGTCTTCTCTCACCATGTCGCTTGAGCACTATATGAGTGCCAGCTTTAATTGTAATGTAGTTGCGCTGAGCGAAAAGCACAAACAAGTGACGGAACAAGAGGACAGGACAGCTGGTGTGCACCACCTGTCCTGTCCTCTTGTTCCATCACTTGTTTGTGCTCGTCGCTCAGCGCAACTACATTACAATGCTGGCCAACTAGCCCAAACTGAAGCTTTGCCAGCTTTAAAGCACAGGTCATGCGTGTCTTAGATGTTGGCTATCTTTGCGCAGCAGTGGTAACCGTTGCTGAACATTTAAAGAAGGCCGTTTTGTCCGAGCATGGTTGCAGGAAAGCAATAGTAACAAGCGTGTCATAGGTATATATTCCTTATATTAATTGCGTATCTCACAAGCGAAAGAAATTGAGAGGTAGATAGGGTGTTAATGTTTTTACGGCTGCCAATAATGTGCCGCCGGGCAGAGAAAAAATGAGTGGGGTGATAGACAAGAAGCACGCTGACTTTTGCTTCGTAAAACAAACCAACAAATTTACCGTTTGCCATATGGGTATGATGTATAAGATTCCATTTAGCTACTGCTGCTTCTACGTAGGGCAAACACATCGCTGTGTTAACCAGAGATTAATGGAACACAATAGATCACTAACCGGAGGCTCACCATCTAATCTGTCGGTATACATTGTCGAGAGTGTAAGTGCACACCAAAATTTGATCAATGCGCGGTTTTGTACAGACGCAGGAATGAAGAAACACGTCTAATGGTTGAGGCCTGGCACATCGATAATAGCGGTAGTGCATGCGTGAGTCAACCATCGATTAACTTAATTACATAAAGAATTCAAACGCCTCAGCAGTCATCTCTCACATAGACCACCACGCGCGCCGGATTGATAGGTTTGCCTCTTGCCTGGTTATGCGCTGATAAGTTTTCGTGCTAACCTTCTTTTCCACTGCTTTATGCCTTTTTTCAGTTGTTAGTCGGCGTTTGTGGTGTACTGCTCCTGTGTCCATGTTTGCACGCTCTGTCTCTTTAACATGTGTACATCATAATTCCGAGTCGAAATAGAGTGGTGATCATAGGCGTGCGCACGAGGTGGGGGCATAGGAGGCGGCCGCCTCCCCGAGTTACCTAAGGGGGGGGGGGGGGGGGGCAAAGTCAGCCCTATACATTGACTTAATAGGGGAGGGGGGCGCTGCAACGAACCTCCCCCCCCCCCCCCCTGAAGGGGAACCCTGCGCACGCTTATGGTGGTGATCACCCACTCTATTTCATTGCTGCGAAATGCCTCGTTCTGTACTTCCGTGTAATATATGCTTCAATTTCAGTTTTTATATATTACAATTACATGTGGGCGCCTTATAAGCGGGCTTTCCTGCATCAACGCCATGCGGTTCAACAAGTAAAATTGCCGCTTTAAGCACTCAACGAAACCTCATATCGTGTTAAAACTCTGCACTGTGACATCATACACGGGTGTAGTATATATCACTCTTAAGACAGCTGGACCGATCGTCAACGGCCTTTCGCGCGAACAGAGCACGCGCACTCGATCCCCATTGTGTTTAAAAGGTTAGCAGAATAAATTCATATGTGTGTGGACTTTACGAGTACTATATAGCGCACCAGCGCGATGCCCTTCGTTAGCCCCAGAGGCTGCAGAATAGAAGATAGCACATCGATCCGCACTGCGGATATATGCACGCATGCGATCGGAACAGTTAACAGATGTGCACTGGATACCACCAAACGCACGGCCTTCGAGCTTACGCCTCGCACTTAGCGGCAAGCTGTGCACAAACTCTGTCAGTATATAAGCAGTGTTAGTGCTGACCGATCGTCTGGCGCAAGCCGTGACAGCGCGCAGCTGTTGTCGGCGTTTGTACGGATGTGTGCGTGCCGGAATCGCGTCGCTTCGTGGCCCCACGCAGGGGTAAACAAAAAGAGCCGGCTCACCTCGCTGACTAGCTTCTGGTAGTCTTGCTCGAGCTTAGCGTACTTGGACGAAGACATCTCTCACTTAGGTTAGATGCGGCGAACACATGACATAACCGAAACACAACACACTTTCGCTGCTTTCGCTTCTCAAACACGGACAGCCGCAACAGCCCGGCGCGCCCACCTACGCGCTCAATGCGGCTACTGGCAACGTTGGGCAGTTCCTTTTTCCAAACCAAAGTCCAAACATGCAAGAGCGTCAAAAAATCTAAAAGCGTATAATTCGTGCAAAACGCAATCCCAGAGTGTCTGAGGTGCTTTCAGTTACCGTCACACCTGCTGCTGAAACTTTCATTTCGCGTCAACCGGTATTCGATTGATAATTGCGATAAAATGCAGCTGCGTCAGCATACTGATCAAGGGACACTGTGTAGAGTTTCTTTGTCTTTTTGTTTTACAAAGGCGCGTACATTTAAAACCACTTTTCTTTCCTCCATGTTAAAAAGACTGCAGATCAACGCTGCTGATACTGACGCATTTTGTGCACTGGTTGTAGCCATGTGCGGGACGTGCGCGGCACAGAACGCCTAACCACAGCCTCCTAGGAGGCTGTGACCTAACCAAAACTGGTACATGCTCCAAGACCACGCGTTTTGATGGTATCGCTCGCGTGTTAACGATTCAGAAGCAACTCTATGGATATCTGCAGCGCGGATCATTGCAGTCTCGCGTGACTAACGAAATTAAGGTATCCAGCCGGCGCACCAGATAATCCTAGAGCACCCGTAGCGTTGTATGCGTCATAAACTAATTCGGAATTAACATAACAAGCTCACCGGAAGCTCAAATAGCGAAACAAATTAAATGCCATCCTTGGCTGCAATGTAAAAATCATGTCTTACAATGACAGCTAAGTTATTTAGAAGGATTCTAAAATGACCGATTTGAGCAGAATGTAAAAAAAAACAAAATAATAATAAGACGGGAGGGGTCGGTTTGGACCCAACAAGCTCCATTTCACTCTCATTCAGTTCTATTTTGGAGAAATGAAAATCTACAATGGTTCGCAACAATGAACCGGTTCACCAACCAGTTCGGCCCACCATTAATTATCTTTGGCACCTTGACTGCGCAGCGATACCGACTAAATGCACTTAGATGAAACATTTCAGACAGTGCTGCTCAAGACAACAACACTTGTTAGTTTATCAAGGTTTGTATTTTATAATTTTTATTTTTTTCCTCTTTCATTTCAAATAGTGTTTTGCTGAGCGCATGGCACGTCCACGAGATTTGTGTTTTGTCATCAGTAAGGAGGAAATCAGCTTGTCAGCACATTAGAAAATTGTAATCAATGTTTTTAAATCAATAATATCGTTGAATTTAGTGAATATGACTATGGCAGGCAAGCTCACAAATATGGCCTTCTTATGATCGAGCAACGTATTGCATGAAAAATCTGTGCAGCGCTTTGACACCTTCAACGCCCGAGCACACTATTTCTGGCTTTTATTTCTATTGCTATCATGGAGAGAGCTGATAAAATAGTAGAAATTTATATCTGCGTTCGAAGATTGATGTTTTCGAGCAGAGTTGAATGTAAACGTTACAGAAAAGCTACCATTGAACATGTAGATAGAAATAAAATGAAAAGTGTCATAGTGTGTCTGGTAATAACTTTTTTTTTTTTCATAAATTGCTCACTACATGCGACGGGGCAGGATTACACCTTGTGCACAATCCCATTGAATTTGTGGGAATCGAGCGCGCCCTCCCCTTTGGCGCCTCGTTCCCCAGCTAGCGCGAGTGCTGGCCCCGTGCTCCTCGAGCGCCGGGAACATGGCCACCGTGGTTTCGCCGCCAGGCCTTTTTGTCTGGTGCAAGCCACGCGTCGGTCTTCCCTGCACGGAGACACGTTGTCCGAACATGCCCGGACAATGCCTACCCCTCGCATCACGCTAGCACACGTGGCGGTGCTTCGCCGATCGTCATTGGCCGCCCGTGACTGCCTCCTCTCCCCTGAGCTTGCTCCCGCCCGGCGCTCGCGCGCTGCGGCAGATGCTGGCACGCCTGCAACGAAGAAGTCAAGCTCTGCCTTTGCGGGCGACTTCACGTTCGCGCGCTTCGGTGGTTGCCCCTTTGTGTGGTAGCCGTGGCGCCGCAGGCTGGTGTACTCGATCGGTGTTGCGGAGTTACCCTAACGGCCCGCTATCCCGTGATTGTCGCACTGTGCTGTATCTTGGGTTAATAAACCCGTGTTTGTTGACGACCTGCCTCGAGTGCCATCTCTGCGCCGTGTCGGAGAGTCGACGAACCCGGCCGTAGCGTCTTTGTGCGCAACGGCAGTGGAGAGCGTCGCGTCCCTTCCCGGTCGCTTCGTAGGGTAAGCTTGTGTAGCGAACCTATCTCCACATAACTGGCGCCCAACTTGGTTTCGGCATGGCTTCAGAGCAGACCCCCCTCGAGGCGCTCGTTCCTGCTCGATCCCGTGGCGACGGACTTGATCTCGTTCGATGCGGACGAACCCGACAGCACGAGATATGGCCGCCTCGACGGCCCTCTGCTTTCGGTCACCGGGAGAGATCCCTTCTTTGGGGCCCCCTATGGTGATACTCTTCTTTATTGGGATTCTGTCGCTTTCTTTATGGAGGACTATAGTGGCTGTGGATCCGCTGTAGATTTCTTCCATTATGTTTATATACCGTACGCCCAATAAAGAAGGGCGTACGGCAGGGAGACACGATCTCTCCAATGCTATTCACCGCGTGTTTACAGGAGGTTTTCAGGGCCCTAGATTGGGAAGAATTAGGGATAAGAGTTAATGGAGAGTATCTCAGTAACCTGCGATTCGCTGATGACATTGCACTGATGAGTAACGCGGGAGACGAATTACAGCTTATGATTACTGAACTGGATACGGAAAGTAGAAGAGTAGGTCTGAAAATTAATATGCACAAAACTAAAGTAATGTGGAACGATCTTGGCAGAGAACAGCGCTTTGCGATAGGTGGCGAGACACTGGAAGTTGTAAAGGAGTACGTCTACTTAGGACAGGTAGTAACCGCGGAGCCGAACCATGAGAGTGAAGTAACTAGAAGAATAAGGATGGGATGGAGCACATTCGGCAAGCATTATCAAATCATGAATGGTAGCCTACCACTATCCCTCAAGAGGAAGGTATATAACAGCTGCATCTTACCGGTACTTACCTACGGAGCAGAAACCTGGAGACTTACAAAGAGGGTTCAACTTAAACTGAGGACGACGCAGCGAGCGATGGAAAGGAAAATGATAGGTGTAACCTTAAGAGACAGGAAGAGAGCAGAGTGGGTCAGGGAACAAACGGGGGGTTAAGGATATCATAGTTGAAATCAAGAAGAAGAAATGGATATGGGCCGGGCACGTAGCACGTCGGCAGGATAACCGCTGGTCATTAAGGGTAACTGACTGGATCCCAAGAGATGGCAAACGCGTCAGGGGGGAGACAGAAAATTAGGTGGGTAGATGAGATTAAGAAGTTTGCAGGTATAACGTGGCAGCAGAAAGCACAGGACCGGGTTGATTGGCGAAACATGGGAGAGGCCTTTGTCCTGCAGTGGGCGTAGACAGGCTGATGATGATGATGATGATGGTGATACTGACCGCTCGAACGTGGACTACAGTCCCAGCCAAGCCAGTTGTGGGCTTTCTCAGCTGTTTGAGACGCCCCAGGTGAAAATGTGTAACTGGGAATCCAACTGGTTTCAATTGGCTTCAACTGGAATCAACTGGTCCCAGTTGCAGGTCAACTGGTTTCAGTTGGGAACCAACTGGGAACAGTCGGTCCCAGTTGCAAGTGGTTCCAGTTAGCAGCTGGTCCCAGTTACAGCTCAACTGGCCGCCAGCGGGGACCTTGACCAGTTGAACTGGAAGCAGCTGGTCCCAGTTGGAAACCATAACCAGTTAAATTGGAAGCAAGTGGTCCCAGTTACGTTCTAACTGGAAGTGCGACATGTTATTCTGGTTGTACTATTCTTAACTCTTAAGAAAAAAAATGAACTCGGATGTATATATGACGTAGCATTGTTGCACTCGAACAAATGGGCTTTATCGAAAAGTTTTTTCTGTCTTACCCACAGAAGGGTACCGGATCGCTAGCCTATAATATATAGTAAGGGAGTGGGCCGACATTAAACAGATAGGAAGATGAGAAAATGAGCATCTCATGGTTTGCGAATCAGTTATTTTTTCTTATATTCTCGTCATCCCCTGCGCGTTTTATAACCTCACTGACTCGAAAAAAATAAAAATATAATGGAATATTGCGTTGCGCAAATACGCAAACACATTGCACTCAAGCGTATGCTTGTTTTAATCTTTTTACGTCCATCGCGGTGACAATATACGCGCAGGCGAAGCGGTCCCGATTGACGTCGGGGTGTTAATGTTGCCGTTATCTCGCCGGGAGCATGCCTGCTTGACAGCCTTGTGTTCAGCACAGGGTAATTACTTCTGTACAACAAAGAAAAATAGCGCAGTGACGAGCCGGTAGCTACCACGGCCGAGACTGCCGAATACCACAAACATCTACTACTCCCTCCTCCTCTCTACCGGGACGGCCGACAGCAGCCACTGTAGTTGCGTATCTAATCTTACGCTCAAATAGTGAATGAAACAGTGAACTATAATTAGACATAAATATAAAACGTACTTAAATGAATTATTTAGCGCAGATTTCGCAATATTTGATGAGAAAGAAAGAAGCCGGATAGCACAGGCAGAAAAATTCGAAACACAGCAACGAGCAGTTTCGTACAGCACATGTGGCGAGGGCTAGCTACCGAGCTACGGAAGTGCTGCGCAGTTGTGATGTTCTTGATGAGGAACGTGTAGTCAAGGCGTGCGTAATTTAAATATTGTTGATTAGTGTTCGACAGTTTCATCTCTGGAAGACTTTATGACCTCAGGCGATCGTCGGACGAGTGTTTTTGCCTGTGACAAGACGGATATATGGACCCATTGTGTTCGGAATGCTGCTCTGCCTGCCTTGACTGCGATGCAGCCGTTTGAAGGTAAATAATCTCTTCTGCTTCGAGTGAGAGAATATGTAGATATACTATAGTGCAACACAGAGTGTTTTGAGCGTGGAGATGATGGAACGTTGCCTTAATTGTAAACAATGTTTTAGACACGACGCTGTGATGTGTTGGTGCTGCAAATTTTCTGCCATTTGTTTTGGAGCGTCATAAAAAACGAGTGTCGCGCAATACTTGTGTTGAACAGCATGCTAAATAACTGGGAAGTATACTTGTGCCCACTTAATTGTAGCTCTGTCCGAAGTGCAAGAACAGGGCACGTATTTGCTCGGCAAATAAATATCCCCAAACCTGTTTGTGTATGAGCTTCTGCTTTACTGGCTAATGCTTTTCTTTTGCTTTTGCTGCTGAGATAAACTCGACTGTATAAAAATTGGAATAGGATCTCTACACATAGTGTAATTTGTAATGTGAATTTTATGAGAATTCACTAAGAGATGAGAAATTGTTGTGCCACGATTTCTGTTTATTGCACGGAATAATTGCATTTTACCAATGTATGTATATACATTAAAGGTGTTCTTATTCATTCACAAACACGTTGTAGGCTGTATATGGTAGAGGGATTTGTAGAAAACTACAATCGCATATTGAAAGGCACAATTGAGCAGGACTTCACTTATAAATCCTTCATAAAAAAAATAGCTCGCAATGGTATATTCATCGATCGAGTGCTGTATTAAATTAAGAGACACACATTAAGAGCCACAGTTTCTGCTTTCAGGAGCTATCCGTAATTGCACCTAGTACTTTTGTTTTGGTTAAGGGCAATATCGGCTTTACATGGCACACTGCACGATTTTCTCACTAAGATGTTGATGAAGTTTAATTTTATGTAGGATATTGCATGTGTAAAGTAGTCATTACAGTTTCGCTAACATTGTAAATATTGCTTTCAGATGGTCACGTACGCACAAGATCTACGAAATGTGCAAGCATCTGCCGCCTTTCCAAGGAAGCAATCAAGACGATTCACGTCCCGTGCAAAATCTGCAATGTTTCTAATAAATGGAGTCGAGTTTCAGAGCCAAACTTCTTCGGCTGTATGCACTGCAGGGGTCCACTGACAACTGGTCCCAATAGTAAATGGAAACAACTGGGACCAGTTCAAGTGGTTTATGGTCAAATTCCCAGTGGGGACCAGTTGCCAGTGGGTACCAACTGGGACCAGTTCAAGTGGTTTATGGTCAAATTCCCAGCGGGGACCAGTTGCCAACGGGTCCCAGTTGGAACCCACTGGCAACTGGTCCCCACTGGGAATTTGACCATAAACCACTTGAACTGGTCCCAGTTGTTTCCAGTTAGAATATTTTCACCTGGGGCACGCGGAGCACGCGCTTACGGGCCCCTCCAATGCGTCGTCTCCGCTCGCTGGCCTTCCCTTGTCAGCAGCGCAGTTGACTGCCCAACCCGCCACACCCGAGCCTTCCTTCCCAGGCCACTTAGGTGTCGGCATGCACGCGCTCACTGACCCACCTTGGTCAGGGGGCGCAAAGGGTTGACAATGTTGTCCGCGAGCCAGCTCGCTTTACCGGCAACGTCGCCGCGTTTGCCGACGCTCGCATGCCTCAGACTCGCGTAGGCGGCACTTTCGACGGACGTGAGCCAGCGAGCTCCGCCGTCGATCCGTTTGCCTATCGCGTGAGGCCTCATGCACCCGTTGGTGTGGCAACAACCCCACCCTCCTCCATGCCGTTTACTGGACCTTTTCGGTCTGACGTGCATGCCGGAGAACAGGCGCGCGACCCTGTCACGGCCGCGCCTGCGTCGGAGCAATCGCCGCTGCACGCAACTGCAGCGCAGCTCCTAAATGCTCTGTTGGAAGCGGCGCGCTCGCAGGCTGGTGTTTTAAAGGGAGACCCTGAGTCCCCCCAGCCAAGCATGCCGAGTAGCCTAAGGGTACCTCTGCCTGAGTTCAGCGGTTATTCGGACCGCATGAGTGCCACTGAGTACCTCGAGGCGCTGCACCGCTATCAGCAGGCCATGCGGCTGAACGACAGCGTAATGCTAGGCAGTGTGTTGCCTGTATCGCTGACAGCCCAAGCGGCACGGTGGTACCAACTTGTCGGCCACCAAGCTCGTTCGATGGAGGAGTTTAGGGCGCTATTCCGTAGCGAATTCCTTCCTGCGCCGCATGCGTCGCGAGCTAGAGCTTCGAACGCAGCATCCCGACGAATCTCTTCTCGAGTACGTCCGGGCTTTGCAGGAGCTCTACCTCCTTGCCGACCCTACGGCATCAGACGCTGAGAAGGTGGAGCGAGCCATTCGCCAGGCTCATCCAACCTTCGCCGCTTACCTTCGGAGCGCCCGTTATCGTAACCTGAACGAGCTGGCCTCCGATGCGAAGCGTATTCAGGGCGACATACTGGCGGCGAGAGCCTACCGCCCGCCGCCACCGCCGTCCGCTTCTCTCGAGCCTCGTTGTGCGTGGGCTGGTGGTGACTTGTCACCCCGTAGTCCCCCTGAGTCACGAGGCGGCCTCGGCCGCGAGAGAACGAGATGCGCCCGCTGTGTCGGACCGCGCTCTCGACCCGTACTCGTACGCCCGGGCGTGCCCCTCTGCCCTGCAGGGCGAACGAGAACGGGACCCCCGTGCCCCAACGCACGAGGGGAGATCTGATCGCGGAGCCCCCCACTGCGGCTAGCGAACGGAGAACTCCCGGCTCTCACGAATCGCCAAAATCCCCCACTGATGGCGGAAAAGGCGTCGTCTGCTATCGTTGCCATGAGCGGGGCCACACCGCGCGAACATGCAACGCGCCCCAACCGACACAAGGGCCTGCTCGCCCGTCGGGAAACGGGGCGAGCCGTCAGGTGAGCTCCCCCCTCGCCGGCGGCTACAGCAGTACAAGAGCACGGGGGTGTAACCCAACCTCTGGCACCGATGGCGTGTCGCGCGGGACATGACTTTCCAGCCACGCCGGCGCCGTTCATCGCCCTTACGATCGCTGGTCGAGAGTTTGCGGCGTTGCTGGATAGCGGGGCTTCGATCTCGCTGTTCGGCGAAGAGGTTTTGGCTCATTTGCGCGACCGCTCTGTCCGCATTCGAGCTTGCGACACTGCCTTCCATCTCGCCAGCGGTACCGCCACTTCGTGCGGCGCGGCGCGGTTGGTTGTGCGCTGGGAGAATCGCGCGCGCCGTCAGCGCTTTGTGCATCTCCCTGGTCTTTCCGTGCCTGTGACTCTCGGTCGCGACTTTCTCGCGCGCACAGGTATCGTGATTGACGTCGCAAGCGGAGGCTACAGAGACGGCCCTTCCGGCGCTCTACGGCCATTCGCTACACCTCCCGTGGTCACGGCTGCCCGTAAGTCGCCGGACGTTACGGGAGAGCAGGAGGAGAGGAGACGAAGCGTAGCCCCCCTCGGCTCGTGTACCTCACTCCGACGCCAAGACTGGCCCTTTGGTCGGCGCGGCGGAAAACGGTTCGCACCTACCGCTTTCTCTCGAGCATAGCGCTACCGCGGTGAACGAGGTCTCGGCTACGCCGGTGACCACCCCGGTAAGCAGCAGCTCGGATCGATCGCTGCCGCCTTTGCGTGACAGCTTGTCGAAACGTGAGAAGGCGCGCCTGTCGTCGCTGTTGACTCGTTTCAGTGACATGTTCACTGAACGACCGGGTTGCACCTCTCTTGTGAGGCACCGGATTGACACAGGCGATGCACAACCGTGGAAATGCAATCCTCGCCCCGTCAGTGTGGCTAAGAGGAAAGCGATCGACCAGGCATTGGATGAGTTGATTGAGACCGGAGTTGTCCAACGCTCAAGCAGTCCCTGGGGTTCACCGGTGGTAATGGTCCCCAAAAAAGACGGCTCCTATCGTCTCTGTGTGGACTACCGCCGACTGAACGAGGTCACGAGGAAGGATGCTTATCCTATGCCTAACGTGGACTCAATCGTGGCTGCTCTAGGCGGTGCCTGCTACTTCAGCACCTTGGATGCCAGCCGCGGTTACCTGCAGGTTCAGATGGAGCCGGCTGACGCGGAGAAAACTGCGTTCACCTCTCACAGAGGCCTGTACGAGTTTACCCGTATGCCGTTTGGCTGTTCTGGAGCTGCAGCTACGTTCCAGAGACTGATTGACCGCATTCTCGGGGATGCTAAATGGCAATTCGCCATGGCATACCTCGATGATATCGTCATCTTCTCTCGAACGTTCGAGGAGCACCTCCACCACTTGGAGGAAGTCCTTGAGAGGTTGCGTGCCGCCGGGTTGACTCTGAACCCGAAGAAAGCTCAAATAGCTGAGACTCGCATTTCACTATTGGGCTTTACCATCGAGAGCGGTCGCGTTCTGCCGTGCAAGGAGAAGGTACAGGCTATTGTGGAGTACCCGACGCCGGCGAACATTCAGGGCCTGAGACGCTTTTTGGGCATGGTGAACTACTACAGACAGTTCATCCCAAACTGCGCGGACCTCCAAGCGCCCTTGACCGCACTGTTGAAAAAGTCGGCACGATGGAGCTTTGGCCCAGAGCAAGAGCGAGCCTTCAAGGCGCTCTCCGAAGCTCTAGTGGCCACAGCCGATCTGAAGCTGCCTGACCTCAACAGGGAGTTCATCGTCCAGGCGGACGCGAGCGACCTGGGTCTCGGGGCGGTGCTGCTTCAGGAGCACGACGGCGTCCTCCGGCCAGTCGCCTTTGCGAGCCGGTCACTTAACGCCGCCGAGCGCAACTACAGCGTGACTGAAAGGGAATGTCTCGCTATAGTTTTTGCTCTCCGGAAGTTCGACTGCTACGTCGACGGGGTGCCATTCGTGGTGGAAACGGACCACATGGCACTCACCTGGCTTAAGCGCTTGCGCGAGCCCTCGGGCCGCCTCGCGCGCTGGGCGTTGACATTGCAGCGGTACAACTTCGTTGTACGCTACCGGAAAGGGAGTTCAAACGTCGTGGCTGACGCCTTGTCGCGTGCCCCCGTTTTGGTGTCTGACACTGGTGTCCGCCACTCCCGAGAGCAGTCGCACCTAGTAGACTCCGGGGCCTCTGGCTCCAATGGGTCGAAAGGCGCGAACCCCGACGGCGAAGCGACTTTCGAGTCGACCGCCTCGGGTGAGGACGCATACCTGGTAGACCCTTTCACGTCCGACGGTATCGTCTTCAGCAGAGAGGACCTACTCAAGGCACAACAGGACGATCCGTTTTGTCAGCAAATTGTTGACGGGCTCAATGAGCTGAGCTCCCAAGAGGAGCGTGGCGGTCAACCCGCCGGGCGCAAACGGACAGCTGGTATTGCTGTCGGCGCCGAGTGCCGGACGCAGACTGGTATTGCTGCGGGCACGTTGGACTCGTATCTGCTTGATGCTGATGGTGTTCTCCTGCGCTACGTCCCATCTGAAGAAGCTCCCCAGGAGTCTTTCAAGGTGGTGATACCCCGCAGTCTAAGGAAAGCCACACTCGGCTATTTCCACGACTCGCGGTTGGCCGGACACGCGAGTGGCCTTAAGACTTTTCAAAAGTTGTGCCGCTCTGCTACCTGGCCTGGCATGAAGCGTGATGCCCTTCACTACGCCCGCTCATGCCGTGTGTGCCAATGCGTGAAGCCTCGTGGGGGCAAGCCTCCCGGGCTCATGCAGCCGATCGACAGCCAAGAACCCTGGCGAGTCGCGGCCTGTGACATAATGGGACCCTTGCCTAGAAGCCGGAGAGGCCATGTTTTTCTCCTGGCAGTCACAGATCACTTCACGAAGTGGGTCGAGTTGTTTCCCCTTCGGAAGTTAACGGCACGCGCAATCTGGGACAAGTTGACCGAGGTCTTTACCCGCTTTGGCTTTCCGGCGGAGTTGATCACGGACAATGCGTCCTATTTCACGGCCAAGGTGTTTGTGGATGCGTGTGCTGCCTTTGGCATCAAGCACCGCAAAACAACCACGTATCACCCACAGGCCAACCCGACTGAGCGGATAAACCGGAACCTCAAGCCCTTGCTGACAGCCTTTGCGCAGCAACACAGGGATTGGGATGCCTGTCTTAACGAGATAGGCTTCTCCTTGCGGTCCACGGTGAACCGTTCGACAGGGTACACGCCCGCTTTCCTCAACTTCGGGAGAGAGCTGCCTAACCCCATGGACCGCGTTCTGCGGGGCGGCAGTGAGGCGTGCGCCACGAAAGCCGGCCCGTCTGGCTACGCGGCGGAACTGCGCTCACGGATGGACGCAGCCCTCGACCTGGCGCGCTCCAACCTGGCAAAAGCGCGAGCTGGACAGAAGGCTCAATACGACCGGTCGCATCGGGACGTGCACTACGATGTCGGCGACCTCGTCCTCAGACGCAACCACGTCTTGAGTGACGCCGCCAAAGGCATCTCGGCCTCCCTGTCGGCCAAGTGGTTGGGCCCATACCGAGTGCAGACCAAGGTGTCGCCTCTGGTGTACAAGCTGGCTGACTCCCAAGGGAGACCAGTCGGCGGTCCAGTTAACGTCTCCGACCTCAAACCTTTCGTTGCCCGCAGCAACGACTTGGGAGGGGGGAGGCGGTCACCGAACCGCAGGAAAACCGTGAAAAGGCTGGCCCCAAGCCACGCCACCGGTACAACCTGCGGAAACGCACTTAAGCAACCTTTCTCCTACTAGCAGGTAGCTGGACTTTATTCCATGCCACGTTAGTGAAAGGAGAATAACCGCTAAGATGCGCGGACACACGTCTGAAAGTGGTAGAAGGCCCTCTTGGTCGAAAATACCCACTGATGTGTCGCCCAAGCCTTATCCTGGCAAGTGCCCCCTTTGTTGGGTAGCACCGTCAGACAGGCACCCTTTTTGGCAAGCCGGCTATGCCGGGGGCACTCCCTGTCCACCCCTTCGTCGCCCTGTCGGCTCCCCGCGCCGGGCTCTACTGTGCCGCCAGCCTCTTCCTGACCAGTTGGCCTGCTGTCTCCTGGTCTGCCCTGCTCTGGCCTGGTTCCCGACTTCCGCCCTCCTGACACCACCTTCCTGCCCAGCCCACCTGGCGGCCTCGGCAGCCGCTTTCGGCGGCTGGTCCGCCCACTCAAGCTTTGGCCCTGGCCGGGGCGTGGTCGCTCCGGCCCCCGTTTCTTGGCTGCCTGCTGTTCCTGGCGGCTGTTCCTGTCTGCCCTTGTCCCAGCGACTTTCGGCGGCTGGCGGCTGCACGCACCTTGCAGCCACGCCTCGTACGTTCCCGGCTGCCATCCTCAGACCGGTGAACTTCAAGCGAGCTGGCTGCCTCCCGTTGTGCTGTGCTGCCCTGTTCCTCTTGGGCTGCGGACCTTCTTCCTGGCAGTGGGCTCTCCCTGGTGTGGTGAAACTTTGGTGGAACTTTTGGTGGGACTGTTGTGCGACCAAGGCCTACAATGGACTCGCGTCAACGGGAATGACAACCTCGCCTGTCCGTGCTGTGCGGCAACGTTCTTCTGTCCTGGCCTTCGTGTAGACGACTTCCCCTTTTGGACATTGCCCCGTTGGCCAGCCCCCTCGCGGCTGAGCTGACCTTGCCACTTGGCCTCGGACAGCCTCTTTCACAGGCTGGCCTCGGTCTTTAGGAGGGGGGGAATGTGGGAATCGAGCGCGCCCTCCCCTTTGGCGCCTCGTTCCCCAGCTAGCGCGAGTGCTGGCCCCGTGCTCCTCGAGCGCCGGGAACATGGCCACCGTGGTTTCGCCGCCAGGCCTTTTTGTCTGGTGCAAGCCACGCGTCGGTCTTCCCTGCACGGAGACACGTTGTCCGAACATGCCCGGACAATGCCTACCCCTCGCATCACGCTAGCACACGTGACGGTGCTTCGCCGATCGTCATTGGCCGCCCGTGACTGCCTCCTCTCCCCCTGAGCTTGCTCCCGCCCGGCGCTCGCGCGCTGCGGCAGATGCTGGCACGCCTGCAACGAAGAAGTCAAGCTCTGCCTTTGCGGGCGACTTCACGTTCGCGCGCTTCGGTGGTTGCCCCTTTGTGTGGTAGCCGTGGCGCCGCAGGCTGGTGTACTCGATCGGTGTTGCGGAGTTACCCTAACGGCCCGCTATCCCGTGATTGTCGCACTGTGCTGTATCTTGGGTTAATAAACCCGTGTTTGTTGACGACCTGCCTCGAGTGCCATCTCTGCGCCGTGTCGGAGAGTCGACGAACCCGGCCGTAGCGTCTTTGTGCGCGACGGCAGTGGAGAGCGTCGCGTCCCTTCCCGGTCGCCTCGTAGGGTAAGCTTGTGTAGCAAACCTATCTCCACAAATTTAAAGATAAAAAGAAGTGCAGTACATCACAGACACACCTAGTCTAGAGTGTAGTGCTTGTTCAAGCTACGTGCATCATTTTGAAGGAATCCAGGCATGTCAAGATTGGTGAAATAATTGGTTTCTTTGTGTAAATTGACAGAGTGAATTGATAGCTCGGCTCCATAAAGGCGAGGCTTGTTAATCAATAAGGTGGGCAATTATCTTGCTTAAGTGCCTTCGTGCATTTCTGCACCAACATCAGCATAGCTCTACACGACATCCAATCACATAATTTGTGAAGCGATCTTCAATTAGTGCAACAAGTTGTTAACTTCACAGGATTTCGATGAGAAATTAGTAGGGGTGTGCGAATATCAAAATTTTCGAATACGAATCGAATACGAATACTTAGCTTCGAATACGAATCGAATATCGAATAATCAAGGGATGCGATTTTTTTCACCAGTAATCTTTTACTTTACCATATATTTATGTTGAAAACAGTACACTTGTTAGCTATTCTTTATTGCACAAAAAAATGTCACCATCTGTACTTGCCAGGAAGCATATGACTGTAATAGTTGAGCTTGTGACTGCGATGTCTTGGGTTCAATTCACATGTTGAACAAACTTTTTCTATCTTTTTTTATGTGGTAGCACTTGATTACAAAAAGAAAAAGCTTATTTTGTGCCTGCAATGATGACTAGTGAGTAAGAGGATGCTGGTTTGATTCCTGCCGTGGCAGCCGTATTCTGATGAGGTGATATGTAACAGTTCACGCCCGTGTACTTAAATTTAGTGATTATTAAAGCACCCTAGGTGGTAACAATTCATCCAGGTTCCCACACTGTCAGTTTTGGCTCGTAAGACCCCACATTTTATCGTTTTCTTTTTTAATTTCGCCCTGTTCCCACCGGTCGAGCCACTAAGGCAAACAGGAGTACTTGAGGCGTCTTTCAACTACACAGCAATACTCGTTATCTGGCTTGATTTCGCTCCCATTCTCGAGAACTGTGCGCTAGCCATTTTCCGATCAAGAGTGCTCTGTCACGCTGATAACCAGGGGCGTTGCCAGAAATTTTTTTTCGGGGAGGGGGGGGGGGGCCTTGAAATGGCCATTTTTCGCTCTGTATGCCATGGCGAAAAAATTTCGGGGGGAGGGGGGGGGGGGCACGGGCCCGATGTGCCACCCCCCTGGCTACGCCACTGTTGACAGCCGCACGATCGTGACCAAGGAGTACCGGGTGCGCGGTGATAACGCGAGGAAAGCACGCGAGACAGAAATACTCCTCAAAGCCTTTTTGTTAACGCAGCCACAACTCCCGGCAGCGAGGGCACCGTTTTGCCGCACTGCGACCGCCTTCGGCGCACTGGCTGCCGCGGCAATAAAGTGACGTTGGCAATTAACACAGCGAGATCGCAGCAACGGTGTAACGGAGGATTGATTGCAGGAGACGCTGCCGCGCGAGTGTGATGCGCGTACGACGGATTCCCAAAAGCGGAACTACGCATTAACTTCCTCAAATTTCCGTCCGTCCGTGCGCCGCCGTTAGCAACGGAGAAATATATGTGATGACGCCATTGTAACGTTACCGAAAGTGTGTGGCCTTTTCTTTGTTAGCCATTGCGCGTAAAAACACTTAAGCTTATTTTCATGGCCGTGCGTTACCATATCAATTTCGGAACTATGCGGGAATACATGCTGAAGTAGCCGCACAGCGGACGGACGACTCGTCAGGCTTTCTTCGATGCGTGCGCGTACGTTAATTTGTACGGCCATCCATGAGTGAAAACTGGCGCAGCGACACATGAAACGCGTTACTTGCTGCATCGGACGTCAAGCTCAGCGTCCCTAGCTAGTTGCGTGCAGTGCGTCGCCTACTAAGCTCACTCCGCAGGCGCCGCTCGCTGCAACGTACGCGTGCATTTACCCTTGCGCAGTGACATTTTTTTTCTTTGTGCTCGCTCAGCACCGGACAGTGCAAAGGTGCGGCGAGTATTTTGTCGGGCCAATGCGGCGGCGATGAGTTGATTTCATTTTCACGAGCGATACGCACTTTATTGAGACGGTTCCGCGCAAAAGGGCGCGGCAGTGAACGGCGTGTTCGGTACGCTTACAGTAAGCCTACACGAGTGGTACTAGTGGTACTAGCGCTAAACCACAAAGCCACACGTACTGCCGAGCAGGCAGTTCATGATTTAGATTCTTTAAGATATTTATCGTTGGTAGGTTTGTCGCGATGACGTGCCGGCAGTCACGTTCGTCGGTAGCCGTCATCACGCTCCCGTGTATTTCCGTGCAGGCATCATCGCATTCGCGCCGAATTCGTAGTAATGACTGCATGGTCTACTGTTGATGCTTTTATCGCAAAGGCGCAAAATCGGAAGTTCTTCACAGTAATATATGCGACCGTATATTCGTAAATTTAGATCGAATATTCGAGTTAATTCGAATATTCGAACTTTTCGAATATGTGGTTATCGAATACGAATATTACGATTGCAATATTCGACGAATATTCGAAACTTTCGAATATTCGCACACCCCTAGAAATTAGGGTTCCAACGCTGTGGCTGTCTGTGCAAGAGCGGAGAAATAATGGTCAATCATGGTCATGAGAAAATGTTTTTACAGGTGGGACATCGGCAAGCTGTTAGGCCAAGAAATTTGCCGTGCTATCTTCTTCTATCATGTCTGCTGTTATTAATTTTTTAGATTCCTCTCCCAAAAAAGAGCTACAAACCCAGAATTGTAATAAATTGGGAAACAATTTTTTACGCAATTTCTTGCATGTGCCTTTGACAATGTCAGCTATCACGTTTCTCCAATGAAATGAAGTATAGAACATGCGTTGCTGTATGAGAGCTGGGTACGTAGGGCTAATGAATACGAATCGAATAATACTCGTGAACAGCGTGCTTGATTGGGCTGGTTGGTGCATTGTAGATGAAGAACAAAACCCCGCTTAAGACGGCACAAGGTGTCTGTTCCTTCATCTTGTCCCGTCTTATTTGCTGTTTTAGCAGCAAAGCTGTTAAACTCTAGGTAAAACGGATGACCCCCCCAAAACTATCATCATCACAAATGAGTATGTGCCACAGAAATCGGGTAAATCCCACTACTCACCACTGGTCCACTAAAAATGAAGAACTGGCAACAAACAGGTAGCCCAACAAATAGCTGTGAAGCAATGGCAACGAGCCAAAGACCGCGGGTACGTACAACGAGAGAATACTAGGGAACGGGAAAGGCAACGGCGGCTGCGAGAAGACCCCGAAGTGATGGAAGGCCTACGCCAACGACGACGTGCCCGTAGATCTACGAGGTGCGAACGCTTGGTTTCAGCGCGAGGTTCTGTCTCTGGAGTTCAGACATCTGTGTCGTGTCTGTGGTTTAACTCGAACCTCTCAGCGCTGAGAATCAACCAAGAAATAACCTAGCTAAAGCCTACCAACAACCCCGAAGCAACCAGATTAGACTTCAGAACCGTCCAGTTTTGCTGTTTCAAGTCTCGCGCAACTTTGTTCAAGCTTTGTCACTTTTTATTCTTCATGTACTCGTGAAACAATGCACAAAATCTGCAGGAGTCCCGCGATAATGTATACGGCTTTGATTCATGTGGTTTGACATTTCAAGAAAACAGAGGTACCAGTAGGTATGCCATGGTGCATGGCATGAGATATATCTAACCAAAGGAGTTTTTTCTTTAGCACTAAAAGTGCGGTACGAGAGTGTTCTGATGCTTATATGGCATTAAAAGCTTCATTATGAGAGAGAAGCATTGGTAGAACTTGGTTGAGTTGTTTGCCATTGATAGCAGCCTGCACCAACGTAAAAAGAAAAGACAAACCAACAAAAAAGATGAAACAAACTTAAACAGTTAACTAAAATAAAATTTTGAAATGAAAAGTGTATTTTAAGAAATGAAGGCTCCACAGAAATTGAATCTCTGACCACTAACATAGATGCAATTCCAAGGCATACCCACAGGTACCCAATTTCCACTCCACGGCAGTTACCCAGAAGGTTTAATGTTCTCATCAACCTGAATTAACTTGGCCACCTTACCCAATTTAATGATCTCTTTCCCAAAATAAATGCGTAAAAAGCAGGAGACTTTTTTCCCAATTTGAACCCAGACTGGTTTTTCTCCGAGTGAGACCTCCAACGCCATTGCTTAAAAGGATCTAGGAGCTCTGTTAACGGCCCTAGCTTCATTTTGACGAGGCACGCACCTATGCATGGAACAACACTCTGCAGTTGGTAGCGCTCTTACATACCAGAGTGCTCTAGGAGCATCGGCACTAGCTTTTGTTATTTCATTGTCAATGCAATAGGCAGTGATCTTCTCGCAACTTTCTTGCTCAACCTGCTCAACCACTGCATTCCTTCTCCGTGTCAATGCAGCTTGTCATCGCTTCAGTCCACTTACAGGTGCAGTGCAGCACAGTCTTTGATGTACCAAACGTGGAGGTGCACTGGATTGTGATCCATGCATAATAGAGCTACACTGTTGCGTGGGATGTTACAACTGTTCTATGCAGAGAATGATGTCATACATCTAAGTGCGACTACGTGGACTACACCCGTAATTGAAATAGTCATCCTGCCACTGGTTTTTGAGAAATAAATGCATTAAAATCAACCTTTCACAGAAATATGGAAGCTTCGACGTTACCGTAATTCTAGTAAGAATGCTGAAAGGAACGCGAGCCCCTCCTAACTTCCCCGCACTTGTCTTGAATTCACTTAATTACATTTACCTTGCTTCCCTAATTTCGGTAACCGAAAGAAGCAGAGAAGCATGTGGCTGGCTAAGTAAAGTCAGACAGATTGCATTCGTGTGTAGGCAATGTTCATAAAGTTTTGCTCATTTCACATTTGGCAAACTGGGGCGTGCATATTCCACTGACATTTGCCTTCTCTGACAGTTTCTTTGCTCTTGGTACAGTGTCACAGGTTCCGTGCAACAAGATACAAGGTTGGGACACCGTGTCTGTTACACAAGAAGTATGGAAATGATTCGGCAAGTTGTACCAACAGAAGGCATGTATCTATCCATGTAGAACTGGAAGAAACACTGGTCTTTCAAAGAGCAACAGTCACAAGGCTGGTGAGAATAATAAACATCGCAGATATCCCCAAGAGACCGTTGAAATGTTGTGGGAAGAAAGAAAATCGGAAGGGACAGGGTCTTCACGCGTACCGGCAATCCTATGAGGTAAAATAGAGTAACAATAGATAGAATGGTAGATTACATTAGACGTAGAAGCCAATTAGATGAATATCTAATGACCATTCCTACACTCTTGAAAGGTGATGCCTTTTAAACAACCTTTACTATTGCATAAATTTTCCTGCTGCAGTGCATGACTGTGCCTTGCAGTTCGGAGCTGTACCAGCTCCTTGAAAAATAATGGCTCGACCTCCCATAATAGAGAGAGAATGTAAGCATGAAATGGCTACCAGCAAGGCCGACTGGTTGGAGATGATGCTACTCACAATCTTGAGAGCTATGGAGTGTGGCGCCATCTCGCGAAGGAGGCTGCAATCCGCGATGCGAAGCCGTTGCCTACACAACAGGCACGGCGCTGGTGTTTAAAAGAGCAAGTGTATGGTGCCCTGTATCTGCCTTTGAAATGCCGCTATTGTAAATGCGAATAAAACATCAGCACACTAAAAGTTGCAGCGTCAGTGATAGTGTGAACAAACACTAAGAACTGGGAAGCAATATATTTTGCAATTTGTTTGGACCATAGCTAGTGTATGTAATGCGTTCCTGTACAAAGGATTAGCGGACAAAGACTACACACTTTTGACCATTGGATGCCCAGATGTTCATGATTTGAACTCGCAATGATACCCGGATGTCTAGTTTGAGTGCCCGAATAACAGCACTGGCTTTAGGTTCAAAATCACTTGAAGGCCGCCAACAACCGGACCTAAAAGCATTTCAAGCTTAGCATGCAGCTTATAGGTGCAGTTTATCAGCATAAGGCTGACAGAGCTGGATTTTGCTTTTAGACACTAACAGGTGGATGTATGATGTCAAGCATCATGAATCAATGTTTTAGTTGGTGCTCAAGAGAGTGGTGTAAGCAACGCAAGAATCATTCTTTATTCTTTGAAATAGCTCTTATAAATAGGCTATCGCTGTACAAGAGGATACAGCACTTGCAAATGCAATTAAAGAGCAAGGCCATCTTTACATTAAATTCTGCGCCGGTCACAAGACCACACAAGTTACACTGGCAGCTGGCTAAATACCACCACAATGACTAACAGCCCTCTTCTGTTGTGTGCACCGACCTAAAACACACGAAATGCTGCAGTCCTTCAGAAGATTCATGTGAGAAAGAAAAAGAAAGGGTCAACGGTGCTATTCGCACACATCCACGAGAAAAGGCTTTGCATCGGCAAGCTGCATCTCGGTGAAATCTGCCACACCTTTGTTGCAAGAGTTTGTTGCAAGTTTAGGCACACACTGTTCACTCACAGCTGTTGGTACAAGCCACAGCGCACTCGCACACACGAAGGAGGGCTGTTCCGGGTGTGCTGTACGCAGGAAAAGCAACGCTCATTCCTCTTCAAAAACAAACCAGTTCACAGTGAGCACTGTACAATATGAGGTCTTGTATTTGTGAACTAAAAGCAGGCTAACAAGCAGTCTGTTTGGCCAGCGGATGAGGCGATAATAAAAGGGATAAAACTAATTTGCCTTTTAAAATTTCCTACGATTTGCTCACAGTAGTCATTCTGGCACGGCAGAGAGGGAAGGTTCATGCTCTTGTTCGCAAGCACACGTCTGACACTGCAGCCACAGAGAAGAAAGCACTGTTTTTAATGTCTCGTGTCTACGACTGCACATGGAACACATCCACTTAGGAAGGTTTCCTTTCTCCGCATGTTCGCATCCACCGAGCAACAGCTAAAAGAAAAATAATCTACAAAGGAGCATTTGCACATTGCTTGGCATCGATGCAGTTTGCAACACCACCACACTCGGCGCACAGATATCGAGGCAAATCCGCACACACACACACACAGTTCAGCTTGTAGCGCGTAGCACCATGTATTGGTCTCATCGGCACGGTCGAGCAGGATGCACCATGTTTCGAAAGCAAATGATGCGTCGGAGTCGAGCAGAAAAGAAATAAAGGTGGCCAGGGAAGCAGTAGTCACGCACGTCAGCGTGGTTTCTTGCATGCTCCTCGACTTTAGCGGCAATTCACATCCGAGGGACGAGCCGCCGTGAAGTCTGGTTGTCCGTCGAGCTTCGTGTAAGAAGCTGCTGCGATGGACGGCACGGTGGCTGCCAAATCGGCAGTCGGCAACAGATGTGGTGGAGGCATGCACTTCAGACTAGATCCGCACTGTCTTCTCCATGGCCAAAGTGCCTTTCCTGTTGCCATCTAGTGAAAATAAAGGAAGAAGAAAGAGTGTCACCATGGATTACTGCTCCTGCAAAATATCGCTGCCTATAGCACTCTTAACACATCACCGTCTTAGAATTTCACATGCTGAAGCTACAAACTTTACATCAGTACAGTTAAAGCAAAAGACCAGTCACCTAATCACTCCAACTTTGCTGTGGAGATCTCTTATTACTACACTTTTCAAGTGAAGACAATAGCATTAATTTAATCTTTTCATTTTGCGAACCTCAGTGATATTACCATGAATGACAGAAACAAAGATCCCAATTGATACTAATTTTCCCAGTGTAAGCGCTCCCCATGTAATTTTGGGAATTTCAGGTGGTTGGATTGCTTTTTTTGAACTATTGTGGACAATGCTGCTCCATGACTGCGGCGGAAGCTTGGGACAGAGTTTCGGACATCTTTGTGTGTCCTGCCTGTTCTAAACATAGCTCAAATGAGTAGTTGGTACTTTACATCATAGAGTTTCCTAAAATTAACTAGAGGGGACTCTGGCGCTGCGATCGTTCAGCCACCATGGGAATGATGGGTGGTACACAAATTTGCCTAGTCTTCGTGCTTCCGGCTTCAAACGCACTTGTGGCTTTGTTTATTGTTGCGTTTTGGTTCTGTTTCGGACACAAGAATGGACCATTGTGAACTTCGTGAGCCTATTTACATTCGTGAGCCTAAAAAGGTCAAGGTGGTGAAGCGTAACTGCTAAACCTTTGCTGAACTTCGTATTGCGGCAAAGTGGATTCAGGCCACACGGAGCCACAAGAACGAAGACTAGACAAGACTAGGCAAACTTGTGTACTACCCATCATTCCCAAGCTGGCTGAAGCGCCGTGTGTTGCAGCTCCCACAGACACTAGCGCCAGAGTTCCCTCTAGTGTATTTATAGGAAACTCTATGCTTTACATAACGTAACACTGCCAGCCAATGCCAGCCAACACAAGTCTCACTTGCAGACACATATACCATCATTCTCATGATGAGACAGTGCTCCTTGGGAAACTCGCATAAACAGCGGCGCCACATTTCCCTCTAGGTATTATCCCGAGAAACTCTATGCCCAGTACAGCATACATCATAATAAGGTCACAATCTTGGTGCGTAAATGTCCAAAATGAAAAAGAGAGCGCATGCAAAACGTACCACAAGCAGACATGCACAAGCAACATGCAATAGCTTCCTCAACTTACCAAAACGTGAAGATGTGCTAAGTGAGTGAAGAAAGGAGAGAGAGAGAGAGAATGCACAGGACAAGATCAAAACACTTTGTCAAGCACAGCCCAATTGTTATCAGCCACCGTATGCTAGCTAGCCTGCATCGGCTAAAAGCATTCAAGAGGCTCAGCCCAGCAAAGGCATTCTAGTGCAGATTGTATGCTGGAATGGTTATAGCAATGCCAACAATAAAAAAAAAGCGCAACACTGCTCAGCTCTAGTGAGTTAAAAGCAATCTTGTTCCGTGCGACTGGTCTCCTTTGTGAAAAATTACATTGGATTCATGCAGCCAAAACATGCTGTAGTGTCGCATGACAATACAGTCGAACCCGTTTATAACGAACTCGAAAGTGCCGCGAAAAGTGGTCGTTATATCAGTAGTTTGTTGTATATGGACTCGCCCTTAAAAACGTGCACTTAGTGACCAAACAGTTTTCTTTTTCTGCGTACCTAAATAAAAAGTGCTAGCAACCCCTCCAGTGACAAGTTAAGGCCTTTTCCCGTGTTAAGGGGAGACGTGGGTCTTAAAAAATGGTTTTTTTAAAAGTTGGGTGAATGGCATGAAATTTAACAAACTTATTCAGTTTTTTCCGCAGATTTGAAGTCTCTAAGTAGATTTTTAATAGCTGCATTAGAACAAAAGGTATGCAATTTCGAACACATATTTAGGCATATTTGTTACGGGTATTTGCTTCGCTTTGTCAAACACAAAAACAAAGTATGTGTCAAGATTGCCAGAAAGCGGGCCTAGCCGGTGATGCTATTTATTTTCTTATAATGTTGTTCACCAAATTATAATTCTGGATGATCAGAAATAGTATGCAGCAAAAAAATTTCACTCATATTTGCATCGATTTATTTTGCATTCGAAGTTCATTGAAAACAATCAGATTAGCATCACCGGCTAGATCACCTCTATGGCAGTCTTGCCACATACTTTGTTCGTGTGTTCGACAAAGCAAAGTTGCCAAAATTCTCCATAAGAAATATACGTTTAGAAATGGCACATCTTTTGTTCTAGTGCAGCTACCGAAAATCTAATTAGAGATTTGGAATCTGCTGAAAAAGTTGAATAAGTTTGTTAAATTTCATACCGTTCACCCAACTAATTAAAGAAATAAAACAAAGACCCGCCTCTCCCCTTAAGCGACGCCCACTGCGTGCTCACTAGTGAATTAAACCACCTATGCAGTGAACTGACGCCGTTTCACTAAACCGCGGTGCCGCCACGAGGAGCCCATCATCCCTGGCTAGTTGCGTGCAGCGCGTCGCCTACTCGGCTCACGCCATTATCGCCGGGCCATTTGCTGGCTTCTGTATGCGCGCGCTTGTGCGTTCTTCGTGCATGCTTCACCCCGGACCGTGCACGCTTGCGGCGGGTGGCCGGTTCATTTAACACGACGAAGACGAACATATCGCAAGCAACGCGCTAGCGGACTTGCACGACGCGGCGGCAGCGAACTTGCGAACGGCAGCATCGTGCGCTTGTGCTGCGGTTACTCGATCCGCCCGCTTTACGCCACACACGCAGCGGATCAGATAGCTGCAGATGACTGTGATAATGTAATCGGCGATTAGCCATAATGGCATATTCATCGCCAGCCGCCACCTCACCTTTGCTCTTTTATCCTTGAAGTCATCGTCGCAATCGCGCGGAAGTCGTAATCACTGATAGGCCGGTCTCTGCCGTTGCCGAAAAGACAGAACGCCTTTTGCGGCACGTAGCGGTTTCGGTGAGCTAATGGTCATTGCGAACTTTTAAGCGACGAAAAGTTATCGCTTGTTGCATTTATGGCTTCTTGCGCTCCAAGGCGTTGTTTGGTTCATTGTAGGCGGTCGTAGATGCAGAGAACGGCGTCGGAAAACGTTGCCGTGCAACAGCTGACCACAAGGCTTCATGCTGCCTCCTAATTTTTAATTTTTTTTCCCCTCATTACCGTCCTGCCAGTGAAGAAACGCCTGGAAGATGAGCGACCTGGCTCGCAGCGTCCGAAATCTGCTTGCGATGCTCGCTGCGGTCTATGACATCGTCGTTGCGAGTGGAGCAGCAGCGGGGCACGCGAGCGCACGCGCCTCTCTCGTGCTTTAGAATGCCCTTTTTAACTTTTTTTTCGCTTCGTATGCGCCATATTTTTACCGCGACCGTGTCCGAAGTGTTCGTTGTAAAGGAGGCCTTGAAAAATGTTCGCTATATGTGGACGCAGTTTCAATGGGTAGCATAGGAAAATTGTAAGCGCACCGAAATATGGTCGTTATGACCGATAGATCGTTATATCTGGGATCGTTATAAGTGGGTTCGACTGTACTGCCAGCTATAATGCTTGCGTCTACATCTTGCAGTGCTGCACTACGGTATGTGACAACAATACTGAATCTATTTCCTAGGAGGAAGCTTTTAGCACAGGCCCCAACTTATTTTTTTCAACTGAATGTATATGAAATGCATACCTACTCAAATAAGATGAATAAAGCTTATTGCATTTAAAAGAAGAGGCTTAATTCTGGCCATTATCACATGAAGATTTATGCCTCGTCTCTTCCATTTTGCATTTTGCTCAATGCTGACGAAACAGAACCTCCAAGCTAACGATTCTACAACCTCTGACGGTTGTCACAATCCCGTAGGACTGCGTTTACTCATTTGTTTACTATGCAAAAAGGGGACGTATAATAGTTTGTGATTCACAAAACATATTCTAGCAAGTTTTCACACATAACTCATAAATTACTGGTATATTATGAAGCAATTCATACCGATTTTGCAGACATATCTAACAGTTCACACTGCAGAGTCATTACATGTTCTCGTTTTTTACTGGCAGATGTAGGAGTTGTAAATTTGACACCTAATTTGTTTTTCTGGTCGTTGAAAATTTTCACATTGAAAATCTAATCGTGTGAATGAAAGAAAGGAAACATTAAAAGCACCCTAGAAAACAAGCTTTCTGTAAGCCAAAAAATTTGAACCCTGTTCATCAATGCACCCATTTGGCCAGAACTGAAATTTGCATGAGTCTTGACGACATCCAGGGAAAATAAAAAAAGAAGAAAGAAGAAGAACCCTCCTCCTGAATGCGCAGGCTACCAAGCAGAAGTGCAAGTCATGCATCCAGAGATAGCAGTGAGTTCTTGTTCACCAACACTAGCCCTATGAAGCAGCAACACTAAAGTGAGAAGTCACACATGCTGCTACACAAATTCCTCCATTCGCCTATTGACAAGGACATCGTAGTACGTGATCCTGTGAATATACATACTTAATTATGAAGCAGTAAAGTGGAGACATTTTATAGCCAAGAAAAGATGCAAGGTTTCGGCTCATTTGTAAACTTGTTACTGTTTGTGAAATACATATTGGGTTAATGAAGAGGTGTACGGCAGAAATAATGCTGTTTTAAACACCTTGTGTCTTAAACAGAAGGCGCACAAAGTTGATAAAGTTGAACCCTGCAATATTAATTAAAGGGACTGGCAACTGGCCGGAACATGCAATAAGATCCAAGTGAAAATGGAAAGAGTGAGTTATAGTGACAGCATCACGTATTCTTTTTACAATTTAAAGAGGAGTTGTATTTCTAAATTGTGTTTGAAACTCAGAAGAACCAGTGCACCGTGCTGCCCTTTGGAAAAACCTTGGTACTGAGTGAAGGAGTCATCGGATTGCTGTATGTCTGCTGCTGCTAGCAAACTATAGTTCTTGCTTCAAAATTAGTCTGTGTATTTATTAGGCATCCCTGCTTCATTATATAGTTATAACTAGGCAAAAGGAATTGAAACTGACAAGCAGCACTGCCTTTGCAGTAACAAGTAGAACTAAAAAAAAGTATTTGTAGAGGTGCGGTGTTTGCACGTGCCATACATGCATGCGCAGTATGTCTCCGCATATGAACGCAAACTGCCACAACACAGCCTTGATTGGCAAGGCCTCGAATGTCTACCAGTGTATAATTTCTATCTCACTCACCTACCACTGTTTGCAGCATGTGTTGCATGTATGACTCTATTGGTGCAACAGATAGAAAAATACTGATAAATGTTTCACGGCATTTTCTGCATTACCGTTCCATGATTAGACACTTTGATGGGTAAGCTTTCTGCTGCACTAAAAAGAGGTACCTTAAAAATTGTAGTCCCTTTAAATCTGCATTCGTTGCAATGCTAGAAGAGCTCGCAGATGCTCTAGTGGGCAAGTCATTTGAACTAGTTCCTTCAAACTGCAAAAGAACACACCCTGTTTGGAACGCCAGGCACTCGCGTTTTGCATTTGCTGCCTGGCATCAAGCAGTGGTGGGTGGTTGTTGTTAGCTGCCCATGGGTAACGGTAAACCATTAGAGAGAAGTCATTAGATCTTCATTCTACAACATCCGTTATGAGCAGTGGTTCTCAATCACTTTGGCCTCGAAGGGAAAAACTTTCAACAGCTTCTCCAAAAGTGCCACGAAACCCCGAATTTTATTCTCTACACTGATGTACTTTTAGCCTAAGGAAAACGAGGAAGCCGGGGAAAGTGATGACACTTCATCCACATTACCGAAGTACCACAAAACAATACGTTAAGTGCGTTGGTTTCTAACATACATATTTACAGTGCAAGGCGACACCACAGAGAAAAAGGCACACAAGGCATAGAGCGCTTCCCTGGGTCATCATTTCGGGCTGTAAATATGGTAACAAAAGTACTATTAACAACGCCACAGTGGCCAGTTTTCTTTCATCTCAAAGGCCATTGGCCATTGCTGGTGGTGTAGGACTTGCAATAATACACAGATACTGTGTATTACATTCACAGAGACTGCAGCGCTGTGCCACACGTGCTGGCACATTCATCGATGGCTCTCATCATGCATTTCAGGCTTTGTGGCACTCATCTGCAAACGCACTGCCGCCCTTACAGAAAGTAGGAATCGTCAATCAGCCGGTCTTTGCAGTTACCACACTGTGGCACTGGCTCATGATTGCTATACACACTAACCGGTAGGCATAGGACAACCCACTACGAAAGCTCCATTGGGGATTCTTGGCAACAACGGCAGTACATTTAAACTGGCTAAGTATTAGCAATGCTTTACTGTTAAAATAAGAACGCACAGCATTTGAAATTCATTACTTGTCCAAACATTTTAACTTTGTCCAAATATTTGCTGCTTTGCCTAACTCAAGAAACTTATAGCACACGAAAAAACATGGATAAAGCAAGAGACAACAAAATGATGCACCTACTCCGCAGGACTTTTAAGGACAGTAAAACGGAACATGCATAAATCTTCAGGTTGATACCAGTGATCACACAAGCCCGCTAAGCATCTCTGTCATCCCTTACATTCATGAGAGATCACACTGTCTCAAGAAGGTAGCTAGCAAGGCGAACATATGGGTGGTGTTTTCCGCACCGAAAAAACTTTCGAAGCTTGGCAAGGCTAGCTAGCTTGGCAAGGCTAGCTACAAATCGGGTCACTTTTCATACGCTACAAAGCAAAGAAACCTTTTCGTTTCGTGCCAGAAAGGTGCCATGTATTCTCTCCCACTGTCATGCGGAAAGGATTACATCGGAACAAACTGGCAGGTGCCTAAATAACAGACTTCGTGAGCATCTTAAAAGTTCTCAAAACATAGCAGCTGGTCATCTTAGTCAACACTGCAAGACTCGTGGTTGTGCACCTTCACTTGTTAACTGCATCGTCGTCGGCACTAGCAATACAGTTAAACCTGCTTATAACGAACCTCCATATAACGAATTCCTCGAATATTACGAAGTTTTTCTATTCCCCTCCGTTACTCCATAGAAACACATGTATTTGCGACCTCTATGTAACGAAGTGGCAGCGGGAAACACCCTTGATATAACGAATTTTCGCCACCGACAACCTAAAAATTTTGCCCCGGATTTTGTCATTTTGGCACGAGCATGCATCTTCCGCAGTTGCCTCGCCGCCGACGAAGCGCAAAGCAGCGGCATCGCGCACGGCGCGCTCGGAGCCCCGGCGACTGCGAGGCGGGCAGGCGCCCTCGAGCCGGCGTTGCCGCCGCGGGCGAATGCGCGCATGTGCCCTTCCCCTCCCTTCAAACCAAAAAGAAAACGACTTTAGCGTTGGCAGCGTCATTCTTCGAATGCTGCAGGAAGTCTCTGAACTGCACTTCGTTAACCCTCTATTGCATGGCGTCCCATATTTGGCACATACCGATTAACATTTTTTATAGCGGGCGCAAGATGACCAGTGGAGAATGTGACACAGTTAGAGTAATCCTTAGAGTTACGTGCACTAAATATAAAAAAAGCGCTGCCATCCCTAGAGCAGTATGAAATCTAGGCATGAAATAGATTTCACGGTGCACGTGCAAACTCGGATCATGAACAACAGTGACTGCTATATTTTTCTTGCAACCATTTTCTCGTTGCAGAAGCAAGAAAAAATTATTTTGGCATATCTCGTAGCTTTGAAAATTCATGCTCATTAAGGCTCTTCTCAATTCCGTTTTCCACTACGGTATATAGTCGGAAATCGGTATGTGCCATATTTGGCACAGTATGCATGTGAGTGATGAAATGTGCAATATGATGCCATCTATGTTTTGTTGCACAGTGCAAATACAAACAAAAAGAAATCTTCTGAGATCATGCAGCACAGCTCGTTTTTGCCAGATTTCAGTTTTGGCGGTAGGTTTTGAGATGCTTCACGAAAATATCGAGTGTCAGCAGCAGTACCTGGCAATTTTTTGTTATATTAATGGCGTGGGTGCACGAAAAAAATTATGTGAAGTGTAACCAGTGCACGGCGATATTTAGCTTTTACGATTTGTCGACAACTGACGCTCACAACCACAAGTCAGCGGTTGGAAATTCGGGCAGGAAAGTACAGCAAGGCGGCACCATGCGAAGAACCAAACGCGTAAGCGGCCATCTTGCACGTAGATGTCGGCAGTCAGATGCACTAACCAAAATGTTCAATTATGCCTGAACACAGGAAGCAATTGCTTTGCTTTATTCCACAAATCAAGCTAAAAAGACCGCAATCAGTGAGATTTTGTTTTTCAGCCATGGCAGCAAGTTTGCTCGCCCACGTGCATAGTGTGCCATATTTGGCACAAACCTCTATCTTCATTAATACAGTCGCAATAAATCTGAAAATTTCTGTGCATGTTATTCTTCATGTAGTTAATGATAAAAAATGATCAAATAATTTTTCAATTGATTTTTTCATAATTCATGCAATAGAGGGTTAAAGTGACCCAAAAAAAAAAAAATCTTGCTCCGTGTTGGTACGCTTCAAGTTCGCGTCGCATATGTGGGGCTGCGCTGCATATGGAGGGTGCTTTTCCGAATTGAATTCCGTGGTATACGTGTCGCTCGCTCTTCGTTTTCGACGTCGTGCATGCGCGCGTGCATGGTTTCACTGCGCGGCGCGCGCATGGAGTGGCCCCCGACGACGTTCAGCTTTGCATGTTTTTTTTAAGCGGACAACCGTGTCATCACTACCGAGATGTCAGATTAGGCGCTGGTGGAAACTGTCCGAGACCGCGGTGACGACGGATCTTCGGAGGTTGACGCATCACGCGCTTTGCAGTCTTGCGCCGTGCCGCGAGTTCGCTAGAGCGTAGCCTTCGCGATTAGCCGATTAGCTCCAGCAACACGATGGCGCGTTGAATGCAATGCAATGAATGCGAAAGCAACAAATTGTAATGTTATTAAGAAGTAAGGCTGGCAACCTACTCTTTTGGATCCGATATCGCGTAACCCTACAAAACGCTGGTGTAAGAAAATACGGCCGCTCCAGGCAGGAGTGCTCTTTTCACAGTCTCTTCGCGTTGAGAGCGCAGCACGTGCAAAAGTATACGAGCCGTGCGCTGATGTTTGCCGAGATAGCGTGCGCGCCTGCGATCGCGACCGCGCCCTTAAAATCAAAGTTCGCTGTTGCTGCTCGAGTGACCCCCCCCCCTACCCCTCAATATCAATTCGGACTTCATACGGAACATGGCGGCGACAGCAAAAACCCGTCGTGAGAGTATATATAATTGCTATCGCAATAATCACGCAGTTTTTTACTGCTAAATAAGTGTTTTGGGTTAGCTCTGAAACTGGATATAACGAAAACCTGTTTGTAACGAATCTTTTTTCGGGAATTTGTCAATTTCGTTATATCCAGGTTTAACTGTAATAAGAACCCGCGAGATCATTGAGGCAGTCGAAACCACGAAAGTGAGAGCTTCGTGTATCAGCACAGCTTCTACTGACCTAAGAAAAAAAAGGAGTTTGTATTCTTAAACAAAACGCAGTGGCATGACTCCGCACGTGTCAATGTGTGGCATCACACTCGCTATAATCAATGTGCTCCCGCCCCCTAATTATCGCTTCATTTGATTTGCTTCATCGGCCCAGACAGGTCTCTTAGCACCTGCGCGCACTGGGGAATGTATATGTTCTATTTTTGGTTAATAAACATTCTGTTGGAAGTAAGCGCATCGTGCCATCGTCACTTGCTTTCTTCATGTTTTTTTGTGCGCTATAAGTTTCTTCATGTATCAACACCAACAAGCCCACTCACACATTCTTTTTCCCAACTCCTCCAAATACAGTGGAACCCCGGTCTTACGACGACCCGCATTTTACAACGGATTTGTCCCGTTCCGGCAAAAGCCCCATAGACGCAATGCATTAAAAACCCCAATTTTCCGACGCCGTTTTAAGCCTAACCCGCGTTTACGACGATCCAGCCGCGAAGCGAGGGGACCAAATGACGAACAAAAGGGAAGTCGGTGGGTGTCTTTCGTCGCACCAGCAAGAGGGGCACCCCTTCGCATGCCAAGCGCTCAGGAAACCGGTTATTTTCAGCTTTCCGCTGCCGTTCGTTCGTCTTCCCCTCACCCTCTGGGCGGCCGCGAAAGCGGCGTAAAGGGGCGCGGTTGTGGTTTCCCCATTCTTTCCCGCTTTCGTCGCGCATGGGCGTCGGAAGGATTTTGTCTAGGGGGGTGCTAACCTGTGTAGCATCTTAATGTGTGTGTGGGGGGTGGGTGCTGGTGTAGTTTGGGTAGGGGAATGGGCTAGTATCGCTTGAGGGGGGCAAGTTCCCCTTTTGGTCCTGGGAGGAGGCAGGACCTTTTCTGCGGCAGGTGTTTGGTGCAGCTGCTATATCGCTTTGCAGGTGTGTTGGCAGCAGTCACGGCAGCTGCGATGACCAAACTTAGTGAAGATGCCCGCCCCCGCCCCCCCCCCTCCCCCCCGTCTTTTTTTTTTTTTTCCTCGATCGGCGGGGAACAAGCCTTTTGTGGGTTTTAGAGCCCTGTAGAGCTTGTTGGTAGTTTGCATTGAAGTCTCTCGCTAATCCGTCATGCTAAAACGCGTTTCTGTGGGCATAAATTTTCATGTTTCGATTTTACGACGTCCGCATTTTACGACGATTTTTCGCGGTCCCGAGAACGTCGTAAAACCGGGGTTTCACTGTATTTGGAAACATCCAAAAATATGCAGTTTTAGAATAAAACATCCTTTGAATAAGGAAAATATTCTATTCTTACTTGAAATCTCCAATATTTGCCCTACCCTAGTAAGCCACAACAACTCACTCTATTGTTTAGTGCTCTTTTAGTTTAAAACACTGCTTATTCTTGATGTTGCAACATTTATTGATGCAGTGTTAGGTGTGTAATCGGTTCCTTGTTTATGCCTTCACCTCAATTAAACCCTTCAGTTCGTAGCACTGTCTGCTGCCGAGGCATGAGGACGACACTGTTATCGTCTGATGAGGCCTTGGCACTTGCTCGAGTGCGCTGCGCTGCCAGAGGAAGAAAAGCGCGCCAGCTAAAGAAACAACAGTACCACAACCTTACCATGGCTTGGGCAGACGCAGAGGATGGGATTGCTGACCGGCTGTCGGCTGCCTCGTGACCGAGGCCGATGCACCGTCCTCGCCACTGCCTTCCTGAGGAGACTCGAGGATGTTGGGAAGCCCCTGCCAGACCAGGCGCGAGTGCGACTCTGGATCCACGCCAGAGCCAGGTGGTGGCGTTGCTCCGAGGGAGCGTCCCGGGTAGACCGCAGATGCCGCTGGTGCAGCTACACGAGAGCAGAGAGTTCAAAAGAGCCATCAGGAGCTGCCAGCACATTTCAGGCAAAAACTAATAATGATATCTGAAGTCTTACATGCTGAAACCATGATATGATTATTCCTTTCCTGCCTGAGAAAAATATAACAGAAAAATTGCTAACTCGCTCAAAAATTATTAATGCTTGCTCTATTGTAATTATGTTTTCGAAGGTTAAACTGGAAGAATCGGGGTATTTGACCCAAAAAACAGACCGCAGATATGTGCGGCCTGGGCTTTCATTCATGCAATTCACTGCAGCGAGGAATACACTCATAACGGCTAAGACAAAGCAGAAAATGCGTGTTCAGCGCTGCGAATGCAACATTTTAAGGGGAGATGCGATTCGGAAAAAAAGTTGCGTTAATCTGTAGCCCAAGGCAGTGAAATTTTTGCTGTATATATAGGATTTTATGCTGATTTCAAATATGTAATTAGTTTTATAGTAAGTTGTATAATTTTCGTTCTGTGCCACGACAATGTGTAAAACATAGTTCTTTTTGTAGACTCTTCTTTTGCCAGTATGTTTATCGTTCCGAGCCATTATTAGCTCACCTTGCTCCACATTATCTGTAGAATGCAAATAACTATCAGGAAAGCGTGTATAAGACATTTTAATGGACAAGAAAAATTGTAATGTGAGAAGCCTTGGAATGCTCAGACCATACTAATTGTTTATTTTAGGTTTGTAATAATTATGTTAGGCGATATCAAGTTTTAAAGTAAATAATTGCACTCTGCACATGTTAAGGAAATATGTGGGCAAAATTTCATCCCGATCTGGCTATCAGAAGCACCAAAAAGATGATGTAAAAACTCATGAAGTTGCCCAGAATCGTATCTTGAGAAAAAACGCATGTTAAAGGTATAAGTGAAAGCTCATCTATGCGGAAAAGATTTGCCATTTAAGATGATTTATTCCATCATGAGAGCTTGGCAATCATGGTTATTTTGAGCATGTGACTTTAGTGAACCCCTCATGCGAAATGCAATGGCAAGCAGCCAAGTGACAATTTCCAAGGGGACTCTAGACAATCAGGACTTCTTAGATTTTTAGCAGCCACCTTGTGCTCTTTAAAAGCGATTTTGACCTGCTTCGAGTTTAATTACGATCTTCAGTTTCGTTGTCGTGAAAGTAGAGAAACTAAACTTGTGAAAGCAAATAAAAACAAAAATATGTAATTTTTGAAAAAAAACTTCTGTTTTTCGACTCGCATCTCCCCTTAAAGTATTGTGTGTCACTTGTGAGGCACAGGTATAAGTTGCACTTCATACAACGTGTCCTTGAACAAGAAGCTACACTTGACAGCCTGCAGTGATGTGCAGATGTCAAGCTGCATACTGATCGCCAGTGGTATACAGCTGAATCTAATCGCTTGGCTATGCCGGGTGCTTTTTACACTCCAGGAAAGTTGTGTAAGGATTGATCTTGTGAAACATTTTTTTTTCCACTTTCCAATTCTTTGGCGCCTGGTGACAAGCAAAGTTCCTCAGAGATGGGATACAGCCCATGATCAGGTCCATACCTAAAGCTGCTTGATCTTTTGCAGAGTTCCTTGCAAAGTTTTTCTACGTCTACAACTAGGGCACACTGCCGTTTTGTCAGCAGTAACTTGAAAGGTCGTTGCATTAAATTAGTATGAAAAAGTCGGCAAAGGAGTCTTGACATCAACAAGAACGTGGGCTGTCTCACCACTTCCAAGCAGGGGAGGCTTTGCAGCCGAATGTGTCCTTCTTACAAAAGACATCAATTTTACTGAAACTGACAGGATAGGGCGAGTGGTCACCTGACCCAGTTATTACGGAGGAGACTCATCAAAAACTCGCCTTCCATACTCCAGTTTTCATCACTAAGTTGGCTCGAACCACGAGTATGAATCTGTCAATTCATGAACGTGGTCCCTACCCAATTCTGACGCAAGACATAAGGAGGCTCAATATCTCTTCTATGTCTTCTCCCTTCTCTGGTATGAAAATCTCTGCATGTGCAAAAAAAATCAGCGCCCACGAAAGCTGGTTCTCCAAGTTAGATAATTTTAGCAATTTTAACCCTCACTGTTATTTATTATCCTTACAATTTCAGTGGCGATACTGAAAATCTATATGGCAATGTAAAATCTAATTATTTTATATTTAATGAATATTGTCACAGCACATTCACAAAATTAATATTTTCTGCGTAAATGGTGACCACAATTCACGCGCATCACTTTGCGTCGCTAACTTCAGATATAAGAAAACATAAGGAAACACCAACCAAAGAAGTGCCAATAAGATTCCAAGAAAGCTATTCGCAATAAAAGAACAGGAATGTGCAGGCGCAACAGCGCGCGAATGAGCCATCCTGCGCCGCTCTGCCACGCATTCGACGAGAACGAAAGCCCAGCCCGCACAAACGTGCGGGTGACTTTTTCACGTGTAAGTACAGAGCATGTGTGGTAAGAACGGGTAAATTTTTAGGGGCGAAGCTCCTAAGGGTGTGGGTCTGTCCCTCCTCTGTAGTAGTAGTAGTAGTAGGTAGATAGCCACGTATAGTGGAATGTACCCACTCCACGTGATAAAGATGATGATGACGCAGTATAGTGGAATGCACCCACTATACGTGATAATGATGAAGTATAAGCGCGTTCCAGTATAGTGGAATGTACCCACTACACGTGATAACGATGACGATGACACTGATGACCATGAAGTATAAGCGCGTTCCAGACCACGCATTCTCTTTCTGCCATGGATGAAAACGATGGAGCTTCGCCCACTCATCATCATTCACTTCGTGGATATGGCGTGATTTTTTAGCGAGGCATGTTCTTTTAAATGTGAATATTGCTTTCAGATGCATACACTCCCGAAAAAAAAATTTATAACAAGAAGGAGCGTTGATTTACACGTCTGAGGTAGCTGCTGTCAGCGCACGTGCTCAGACGGCATTTTTCGTGGAAGATTGCTCGTTTGCTGGTGTCGAAATTATTGATCTACTGAAACAGATATACGGTATTCCCGTAAACATTGACTTCAGTGGCACAGACCTACGAAACCGAAACTGAAACAGGTGCCGTTCGGTGAGCGTCTTTATTGACCCACACATTTGTGCGGATCAGGCCGTAAAGGGTTATGAGGCAGGCCATAGTGGAGGGCTCTGGAAATTTCGACCATCTGGTGTCCTTTAATATGCACTGGTCATTGCACTGCACACGAGCCTCTAGCATTTTGCCTCCACTGAAATGCGACCGCCGTGGCCAAGACTGAACCCGCGACCTCTGGGTCAGCAGCTGAACACTGCAACTCCTGTACCACCGAGACGGACAAAACTAATCAAATTGCAAATACACCTCGGTGAGGTCACATTTGCGAAATGACTGCCAGCAAAAAGCAGGGCAGAAAGGCCAGCTATGTGATGCAGTCAGCTACTATGGTTAAACCTTGATTTAACGAAGCTGGTAAAATAAAAAATTTACTTCTTTAAATGGCGTACACTGCCAACTGTTTTCACATGCCAGCTTTTCCTGCACGGGTGCCAGTGAACCAACGGACTTGCAGCAATCTCTATGAGGCAGTACACAGAATCGACGATGAAGAACTAGAAGTTGACTTCAACTTGGTTACTGTAATTACTCACATAATTTGCCCCCTCGCATAATTTGCGCGCCCCTAATATTTAGCCAGCTTTACTAAAAAAAATCCTTTACTAAAAAAAAAAGCCAGCTTTACTAAAAAAGCCAGCTTTACTACATCAAGCCATGATGATCAACTGGTTGAACGCTTCTACGAAGACGTAGAATCAGCAATGAGTAAGGTAAAGACACAGTATACTGTACTGATGGGCGACTTTAATGCAAAGGTAGGCAAGAAGCAGGCTGGAGATCATGCAGTTGGGGAATATGGCATTGGCTCTAGAAACGCCAGAGGGGAGTTACTAGTAGAATTCGCAGAACACAACAATTTACGGATCTTGAATACCTTCTACAGAAAACGGGCTACTCGTAAGTGGACGTGGAGGAGTCCTAATGGCGAAACTAAAAATGAAATAGACTTCATAATGTGTGCCCACCCGGGCATTGTACAGGATGTGGAAGTAGTTAACAAGATCCGATGCAGTGACCACAGAATGGTAAGATCTCGAATTCACCTAGACTTGAGGAAGGAACGGCAGAAACTGATCCGCAAGAAGCCGATTAATGAACTAGCTCTGAGAGGGAAAGTACAGGAATTCAGAGTTTCACTTCAGAATAGGTACGCGGCTTTAACCGAGGAAACCAACCTTAGCGTTGACGCAATGAATGATAATCTGACTAGTATCATTAAGGAGTGTGCAGTGGAAGTCGGGGGTACAGTCGTTATACAGGACACTGGTAAGCTATCCCAAGAGACGAAAAACCTCATTAAGAAACGTCAAACCATGAAAGCCTCAAATGCAACAGACAAAATAGAGCTGGCGGAGCTTTCCAAGTTAATCAATAGGCGTAAAGTAGCCGACATAAGAAAGTATAATATGGAGAGAATTGAGCATGCTATAAAGAATGGAAGAAGCCTCAAAGCTATGAAGACAAAACTGTGCATAGGCAAAAATCAGATGTATGCATTAAGGGACAAGGAAGGCAAGGTCACAACCAATATGGATAGAATAGTTGAGGTGGCGGAAGAGTTCTACAGAGATCTGTACAGCAGCCGAGACAGTCAGGATGATAACGTAAGAAGCAATAATAGCCCAGAGGAATCGGACATCCCACCAGTATTGACAGGAGAAGTAAAGAAAGCCCTAAAGGGAATGCAAAGAGGCAAAGCCGCTGGTGAGGATCAGGTAACATCAGACCTGTTAAAAGACGGTGGAGAGATTGTGTTAGAAAAACTAGCCACCCTGTATACGAAGTGTCTCTCTACGGGGACGATACCAGATTCTTGGAAGAACGCCAACATCATCTTGATCCATAAGAAAGGGGACGTCAAGGACCTGAAAAACTACAGGCCCCTCAGCTTACTGTCCGTTGTCTACAAGCTATTTACAAAAGTAATTGCTAACAGAATTAATACGACATTAGAGTTCAATCAACCAAAGGACCAGGCAGGATTTCGTACAGGCTTCTCAACAACAGATCATATTCATACTATCAATCAGGTGATAGAGAAATGCTCGGAATACAACCAACCCCTATACATAGCCTTCATAGATTACGAGAAGGCATTTGATTCGGTGGAGACATCAGCAGTCATTCAGGCACTGCGGAATCAGGGCATCGACGAAGCGTATATAAACATAATGGAAGAAATCTACAGCGGATCCACAGCCACTATAGTCCTCCATAAAGAAAGCGACAGAATCTCAATAAAGAAGGGCGTACGGCAGGGAGACACGATCTCTCCAATGCTATTCACCGCGTGTTTACAGGAGGTTTTCAGGGCCCTAGATTGGGAAGAGTTAGGGATAAGAGTTAATGGAGAGTATCTCAGCAACCTGCGATTCGCTGATGACATTGCATTCATGAGTAACGCGGGAGACGAATTACAGCTTATGATTACTGAACTGGATACGGAAAGTAGAAGAGTAGGTCTGAAAATTAATATGCATAAAACTAAAGTAATGTGGAACAATCTTGGCAGAGAACAGCGCTTTGCAATAGGTGGCGAGACACTGGAAGTTGTAAAGGAGTACGTCTACTTAGGACAGGTAGTAAGCGCGGAGCCGAACCATGAGAGTGAAATAACTAGAAGAATAAGGATGGGATGGGGCTCATTCGGCAAGCATTATCAAATCATGAATGGTAGTCTACCACTATCCCTCAAGAGGAAGGTATATAACAGCTGCATCTTACCGGTACTTACCTACGGAGCAGAAACCTGGAGACTTACAAAGAGGGTTCAACTTAAACTGAGGACGACGCAGCGAGCGATGGAAAGGAAAATGATAGGTGTAACCTTAAGAGACAGGAAGAAAGCAGAGTGGGTCAGGGAACAAACGGGGGTTAAGGATATCATAGTTGAAATCAAGAAGAAGAAATGGATATGGGCCGGGCACGTAGCACGTCGGCAGGATAACCGCTGGTCATTAAGGGTAACTGACTGGATTCCAAGAGATGGCAAACACGTGAGGGGGAGACAGAAAATTAGGTGGGTAGATGAGATTAAGAAGTTTGCAGGTATAACGTGGCAGCAGAAAGCACAGGACCGGGTTGATTGGCGAAACATGGGAGAGGCCTTTGCCCTGCAGTGGGCGTAGACAGGCTGATGATGATGATGATGATGACTAAAAAAAAAAAATTTACTCACATAGTTTGCGCTCCCCGAGCCCGCTCGCCGGCGCACGCACGAAGAGACTTTGGATTTTTGGATACTTTGGAAAAGCGTGCCCCTCGCCGAGCAGGCGAGCGCAGTCATAGATAAAACGGGCTGCGAGTGGTGTGAAGTCCCTTCTTCCGAGGACTTCCCCCGAACTATGCTCCTTAGAATACAGCCCCCCAAACACCCAAACCTGTTGACAGGTCGTCGGAAATGCTCGAGCGTTTGCCTCCCTCTATCTCCCCCCATATCGTCCACTGTAAGAATGCATGCTCGCGACACGGCACGGACTATTTTGTGCATCAGAGGCGTGCGAGGGCCCGTCGTGCCTACTGTTCCCCACATTCTCTGTGTCCGCGCTGCAACGCACGCTTGGTTGATTTCGGAAGCTTAGGTTTTGCCATCCGTCCGTCGCGTATTTACTGTTCCCTTGCGATGGGCTACAATAAATATATACACGGCGAAATTCAAGTTCGCTATTATAGTAAGCCGAAGAAAATGGGAACCGTGCTGCTGCCAAGCACTTCAGCGTGAAGTTCTTCAACGTGTGACGTTCAGTAGAGGAGAAAGCAGAAGAGTGTGCGCTTGCTAATACAAGTTGCCTGCCATTCAAGAAGACCTTTTGAATTACCGTATTTACTCGCATAATAAGCGCACTTTTTTTCCAGAAAATCCGGCTCCAAGTTCGGGGTGCGCCTATTACGCGGGGTAAAATTTCCGAAAATTTTATTTCCGACTACAGCCTAGACCGCTAACGCAAATCCCCGAAGTCACAAATATCCGCACTACAGCCGAAACAACCTTCTTCATAGGCTACACTAGCGCAAAACGTGTTGAGCATGCAGTCTCGCGTGTCCGAGAATCGAGGTGTGCTTACAAGCATTCAAATTTCCAAAAATTAACATCGAAAGACCCGCGTTGCCTACAAAATGAATGCGGAAAAAAAAAAAACGTACGAAAAGAAAGCGCCATCGCGGAAATTCACCGATTACGTTTCATCACGACCGAAATTTTGTGCTCTGAACGGTACCGATCGTTCGATTTCACGGGCTCGCACCCCATGTCGAAGACATGGAATCGCGAACCACCATTCGAGTGTTACAGTCGCCACCCATGCCCCCTTTCCTTCAAGTAGAGCCACCGCAAAGAGTAACGTTTATTCCGTACAAAACCGCAACTTTGATCGCCCGCGACCGCCACCAAAAAGCAACCAACGCTGATTAGGCCTAGCGTACGGTTCGGCATGTTGTCGCGGGGAAGTTTGTACAAGACAACATGAAGATTGGGCGTAGAAAAGATCGCACTCAAGCACTGATTCAAGAGCAGTGCGCGTGATACCATGTTAAGGTTCGCGGCCAGGAAATCAGCGGCGACAAAAGTCCGCCGAGCTTGTGCAAGGCGAAAGCTCGCGTCGGAAAGCCGAAAAGCTTTTAAATTTGCGGACGAGGTAGCAAACGCGCGACGACGCTTTTCCCAACAGGAAACTCGAAGCGCACTTGATAAGGACGCGATCGCACGTTCCACGCGGAGCGCGCTCGGCCGGCACCACGCCGGTGCAAAGGTTACTCCGACGCCCGGGCAACCGCCCTTCTTCCTCACTCGGCGGGCCCGCGCGGCTGGCGCAGCGCTGCCGCGGTCTTATTTTTTTTTCCTCGCTCCAATTAACGTAACAGGGCATCGAATTGCAACCGTGCAAATACGGTACAGAACTACTGATCACGGCCAAGTTCGGGGTGCGCCTATTATGCACGGAAATAAAAAAAAACTGATTTCTCGCCACCAAAGTGGGGGGTGCGCCTATTATGCGAGTAAATATGGTATGTGCGAAAGCTTAGGTCCTCCGGTATCCACCGTGTAGTGGGACCTGGCTTCTCCCAGCATTGTCGAGAAGAGCTTCAAGAAAATGAGGCACTCGAACGCGCTCGATGGAACCGAGGACGACGCGCTTTGGGAGGTTGGTGACAGCGGCCGCAACGATGATTCACAATTGAACCTCTCGGCCAGTGATTCCAACTAGACCACCCATGGCCGGATCTGGCTGGTTAAAGTCCGTGCTAATTTTGTTAAATAAACAAGTACCGTAAAAACCCACTTATAGTCCGGACCCGCATATAGTCCGAGGTGTATTTCAAGGATAGCAAATGCGAGAATAAAAGTTTTCACCCTAATATAGCCCGTGCAAAACAGAAACTAAGTACATTTATTCGCCAACGTCTGACGCACTTTATTCCGAAACTCCCTAGTCAGAGATGTCTTCCCACAGCACGTCATCTTTCAGTGCCATCAAGGGCGTTTGAAATCGAGCACTTCTTGAAGGCACCACAAATGAGCGCCTCGGGAATGCAGACCGAAGCTTCGACAATCCATGTGCACAGCATCGCTGGCGAGGCCCGTTTCAGCCGTCCAGCAGGGGTCACTTCTGATCCTCTGGACCTCATCCACTCCATATACATGCGCTTCATGTCATCCTCAAATGGTTTATTTAGGCACACATCAAGCGGCTGCAGCCGGAATGTCCTCCCGGGGTGACGACGCGCTCGGTGTGCAGGAGTCACGCAGCAGTCGCTTCACTGAGGTGACACCGAAACACGTCGAGCACGAGTATCGACGAGAGCCCCAGCAGCGCTCTGTTGCTCCCGAACGAAGTCTCAATTCCCGTTCAACATTGGCAAATGCTCCATTTTTCGGCCCCTGGAAACTTTTTCTCAGGCCGCAGAACACAAAGAGGCCTTCCTTCTGTTTCCCCCCAACCGCGAATGGTTCGCACCCTGCCCGCTCGTCTACGCCGAACTGCCCCCCGCAGCACAGTTGCCGACGGTTTTGGCAGCTGAAATCACCTTCCCTTTAAAGACAGCCGAATACTGCTTTTGCGGTCCTCGGGCCTCATGTAGCGTAGAATCGTGCCCGTTGTGATGTATGCCAGCACTACCCAACACAGAGGTCTGATGATGATAGCACCGCACAATGCCGAAACCGAACTGTGAATTCTCGGCGGAAAATGCTTGGGATCCGCAAATAGTCCAGGGCCGAAATTTTGCATCATAAAAACTGGGAAAAAACCCCGGACTATAAGCGGGTTTTTTACGGTACACTTCGTTTGTGCTCCAATTCATTTTCTTTTTTTTTTTTCTTTTATGTATATACCACGCTTGTTCGGACTATATACTATTGCACATTATTTCGGATGTGTTCGCGAAATCTCTGCGTATTTTGTGCACCCCCCTTTTCGGAGCTCCAAAATCGCGAAAAAAAGTGTGCAAATTATGCGAGTAAATACGGTATGTTGGCTGACGGAGCTGTTTCTGCTGTCGCCCCAGCTCAAAAGCGGGGACAGATGACACTGTTTTCGGTGGATCTGACGATGAGCCAATGGACAAACAGTCACGTGAAATACCAGCTTATGGTGCAGACTCGACAGCACCCCATCTGCTGCGGAACGAAGTTGAATAGACAAGTGGCGACCATGGCCTCATCCAATGTGTGACCAAATTGGAGCAGGGATTGCTCGTGCCTGGTGAAAACATGGGACAGACAAGTCTGACTGCCTCTTTTGCACCTCAATAAAGGTTTCCTCCATTGAATATCTCGCGTTTAGACTTCCTTTCAGTTGTAGCATGATTAACGATAGATTTCTTTAGCTTTTATTACGTAGTCGCTTTTGTTGAATTACCGCTTGTATAGTTTCTTTTTGCCGCCCTGTTCACTTCATTATCACGAGAGTTTACTGTATTTGTGATGCATCCTCAACAAAGCCTCTACAGAACATGATGTATTTGCTGATCACTTCAAGAACAGTTTCAAGAAGCCTTAAACTATGACACCCTAAGAGATTCCAGGCCCAAAATAGTACTTGACACACGAGCATTACTGCATTCTTAATAGCAATGCTGCTGTTCTTATTGTCTATGCTGCGTGTGTACATTTGCAGGCACTCACCTCATGCATGAACAGGGTGCTGAAGCTCATGTTGGCTGCCGTGGACTCCAGCGACCCCTCCGCACCCACAGCGGACGAACTGTAGGGTTCGTTGCTGACACAGATGCTGGAAGAGACATCACACGTGAGCCATACATAAGCAACGTGTGGCACAACAAAGCACAGTTGTATTGTAACAGTAGTGGGTGGCCTAACAGCAATTTTCATGGGACAAGATAGCAGGTCATTGTTTCTGCACTTGTGTGCATTGTCCCAGTGGCCAGGAGTTAAAAGCAGTGACTCGGTAGCATAATGCTATAATGAGTTTATAGCCACAGGTTTAGTGGAAGAGAAACATACCAAGGCATAGACGTAGAACCATCCAAATTGAAGCCAGGCTTGCTTGCCTGGAGAGCTCACACTGGTCTGCTGTGAGCCAAGTACAGAACACCTAGCATGCAACCATGCCGTGCTTGTATCCCTGACCCTATCAGTAGCTCGCACCATTTGCCTCAATGGAACATTTCTGTTGCAAGAACTGTTTATTGAACTAAATTCAAGTTCGCTACATACTGGCATTTTCCCATCATGCACTAGGACTCATAGCCAGAGGCAACATTCTCGGACATCCATCCTAAGAGCCACATTTGCCGAAACTTTGTCCAACTTACACCAGTGCACGTATTCAAGTCTGCATAGTACAGGTGTCTACGTTGCTTTAGCTACGTGACTGTCCTGCCTTACATACCCTCTCACAGGTGCATAGAAGCCAGTTTGTATGCCCAAGCACACACATGCCTGAAGTCCGAGCTTCGTGGCTTACCTGTTAAGAAGGCTGGCATGACTCGGCGTTGCCAAGGGTCCCTCGGTGCGAGAGATGCCACCACGAATGCGCTCGCCTGCCATCACCCCCTGCGCTGCTGCAGTTGCGGATCCCTGATCGCTGCGCACCATACGCGAGCCCACCAGACTTCCGCCGATATTGACGTTGTTCCGCAACACGCTCGACACCATCTCAGAGTACTGCACACGTTGCCATGGGGAGAAGAATGCAACGCATCGAATTAAGGAGGTTTTTTGATATATTTGACCAAATGTTTCATTGTTTAAGTTCAAATGACGAAAACAGTAATGATTGTTCTTTCATATCAAATATGAACTCAGTTTGTATGTACACTGGGCCATCATGTTTAAAATCAGTTATTGAAAACATCATTCAGTCAGATTTTTATCTGACAGTTTTGAAACTGGAAGTGCAGATCTTACTGTATTAAATGTCATTGGATTATACACGTGTTGAGTTCAGCAAGCGCAAGTTTCGTGGCTCTAGCTTTCCTGGAACAAGAGTTATGAAGCTTGAAAGTACTCACACGATTGACTGAGAGTATATACTTTCCTTAGTTAAACATTTACGACTTCCGAAAATAAATGTTCACACCCTTTTGCACTCGTTCATCTTTCTAGCCCAACAAAAATGATCAAAACTGAGTGTTCCGGCAATGAGAAAAGCTTGCCAGTAGGCTATAAGGTTACTAAGAAAAAGGCAAAACAAAAAAAGGGAAAAGCCTGTCACTCATTGACGTGACATAAAAGGCTGCTGTGGCTAAAATAATGACCGGAAAATTTATTTCTTGACAACTTTTGGTCCCGAAAAACAGCTTCCCTGCTAAACATACAGGTCTGACTAATATTTCAGAACTGCAATCCCACACAGGAGCCCACTTTCAAGCAGAAGTGTAATACCTTACCACGGCGCCGGCTGGAACTGAAATGCAACAAAGAGAGGAAAAAAAGACTGGCCCTGGACAGGCCACCACTGGAAGATGAACCTGGCAGCGTTAATGCATGCCCTCACTAGTGAAGCTAAGCTTGCAGAGCTACTGAAGGAGTTAAACGGAGTTAACTGGGATATCATTGGCCTTAATGAAGTCAGGAGAAGTGGCAAGGCATACACAGGGGCCGACTAATGGGCATGTGCTCCATTACCCCGAGAAACGAGAGTATGGAATGCAGCTTTTATCCGCAATGATATAGCAGGCAAAACTGAAGAAATTCTACAGTGTTAATGAAAGGGTAGCAGGCATTGTGATAAAACTTAACAGGAGACATGAACTGAAAGTAATACAAGAGTATGCTCCAACATCCAGCCGCAATGATGGGGAAAGTAGATCACTTCTACGAGGATGTGAAATTAGCAATTCAGCAGGTACGAACCCTGCACAGCATGGCGACATACGCCAGTTCCAACGAGCCCTCATGATCCGGGGAAAAACATCTGCTGTATCCATAGTATGCAGTATCCTAACAAGGGGGGTAAGGCGATCGTGTGGCCACTATCGCATAGAAGTGTTACTGAAATGCAATTTTTTTTAATGATCGCGTTCTTGCAAGTAAAAAACCTGATACAAAATAATCTGACGAATTACGGTTGTGAGATCAAAGTTTGGACCAGTTTGAAGCAGCATGCCAGCGGCAGTTTGTACACAAGGGTCTGGTGCCATCACCCCCCCTTGAGGAAATTACCTTTTTCATCGTACAGGAGAAGTGCAAGCGAGGATATAAACTTCACTGAACACGACTTATTTTTATTTCATGAAATACTGAGTGATGAGGGCCTGCTTAGCTCCTGCCACAGAAGCCGCAATCACCTTGTGTTGCATTTCTATGAGCTGCAGAACTTCCACGGAGCAGTCACCTTGCTGCTGCAGGAAATATCCTTTCAGGGCCTCAATGCAATCTATGGCCTGGGACGAAGAAAGCTTAAAGGAGCTTCAGCCTCTTCGCTACTGTCGTCTTCTGATAGCAGGTCAGAAGAGTTCTTCACAAGTGACACAATCTCGTCGTCCGTCAGCTGTTCGCTGTTGATGATGCCACCATCAAAACTGACGAATTCGGCAAAGTCTTCCATCCCCAAAAGCTTCTTGAATTTGGGGCCACACACTTGGCACACATCGATCTTGTGGAGCAGTGCTGGATGCGTTATTCGCTTGGCAAAAGCCTGCCTTCCGGAAGCAGTTACGAACAGCATCGTTTTTTAGCTGTGCCCAAACTGCCGGAAGAACTGCCACAGAAAACTTGATATCAATTTTCGCTTCCCGCTTCTCCTGCGTATAAAAAAGCAGGCGCTCTGTAAGGCGGGTCCAGTTTGCAATCTTAACGAAATGGACCACACCTTGGTCAATTGGTTGCAGTGCCGATGTCACATAAGGAGGAAAGTATGCCAGTTCTGTTGCCTCAAGTGATGGAGGTTGCACGTGCGACAAACAGTTGTCTAGAAAGAGAAGAACTTTAATTTTCTCTGTTGCCATCCTGCTGTGAAACTTGAGCTGCCAAGTGTTAAACAAATCTTTCGTGATCCATGCTATTTTATTAGCCTCCCAGTCGACCGAGAGGCTTTGCGTGCGACGGAAAGCTCGACGAGGCCATTTTCACTTTCGATAAGTGCAAGTCTGAACTTCTCTGAGCCGCCCATGTTACAGCAAAAAAGGGCAGATAACCGCTCTTTCAAGCACTTCTCACCGTGCAACTTTTTCGCTTGAGAAAGTATGTCTTGCTCGGCCTGGCTTTATACACAAGTGCACTCTCGTCCGCATTAAAGATGTTTCTGTCCTCATGAAGAGCAAGCAGCCGATTTGTCAGCCAATCCGAGACAACGCTCTCACTGATGCTGTCGCGCTTTCCACACAATGCCCTGAACACAACACCATGAAGCGCCTTAAACCGGCTAAGCCAGCCCTTGCTGCAGGTGACGCCGCCATGTCCCAAAATCACAGCGAGTTGTCCAGCTCTGCTTCTGAGCAAAAGGTTGTTAACTGGCATTCCACGAGCACGCGCGTCCCGTAGCCACAACAGAAGAGCAGACTAAAGACCGGGTGCACCACTTTGCGCATTCGAAAGCGCTTTGCTTGGATCTCACTGGAGTCACGTTTATGGCGACGTCCTTGTTTTTCAGGATTAGGTTGACTGTCTGCTTAGACAGGCCCATTCTTCTGGCGATGTTCGCCTATTTTTCGCCATTATCGACAGCATTAATTAGGCTTAGCTTTTCCAAAAATGAAATCTGCTTCCTCTTGAGTCCTGCCATTTCACACAAGCACGCAGCCGAGCCCAGTCGCTGGTAGCACAAACACAATGAAAAAAAAAAAAAAAAAAAAAAAAAAAAAAAAAAAAAAAAAAAAAAAGAACCCAGAGAGCAGCTTTTAAACGTCGCTGTATTGGCTTGGCCGAGCCACACCGACAATGTTGTCAGACATACTAGTTGTGTCCCGGCTAAGAGAAATAAATAAATAAATATGCATATCGGGTGTCGGCCTCACATAACCCCACTGTATACGCTCAGTCCAAACAATTTTTGCCCTATATTTAGCCTGTTCTAGCCGATAGTCCGCTATATCAAGGGTCCGTTGTGAGCGGAATGGCCGTTGTGAGCGGAATGGACGCTATTTAAAATGTGTGGTGACCAAACAAACCTACAGATGTAGTCTGTTGTAACTGGTAGTCTGTTGTTGCCGGATCCGTTGTAATGAGTGTAGACTGCATGATATTGACTTTAGGAACAACGGAGGAGAAATGCCACTGGATTTCACAAAATGCAATTGACTACATATAATGAACACCTTCATCAGAAAGCATAGAAATAAGAAGTGAACATGAAAAAGCCCTAACATAGAAACAAAGCGCAAGAGATTTCATAATTTGTGGGGATCCACGCATAACGCAGGAAGTAGAAAGTAAGATATGAAGCAGTCATCACAGATTCTTGAGGGCAAATATCCAACTCAATCTACAGAGAGCAAGAATGATGTTGATAACTGAAAATAGACCAACCTAGAGGTGCTAATCAGGGTTTAAAAATGGAATTTAGAATTGCAGTTAAGAACAAATAAAATGCTTTAGACCAAGAAGAAAATGAAGACAGAGTATATGAACGAAACCATAAGTACAATAATTTCTCAAGTAGCAATTGAAACTGGCACTCATCAAGAAGCTAGCAATACTTATGGTCAACAGAGTGAATCCAGTTCATGCGCTTCTTTAGGCCTGTTACACAATGCTTTAGTAAACATGCCCAGTAGTACGCTATCCCATCAGGCGTAACTGTTTGATTAAAACTGACATGACATTTTTAGAAACTTTAAATTTAAGGGGTTTTTTTCTCAAGTTTTCTTGAGAATGAAGTTCCACCATACTTAAATGGTCAGTAAACTCACTTCATTGTTGATGCCCGAGAGGGAGTTGAGTGAGTTGAAGAGCGCATTGTCCTCTCGGTGAAGAGTTGGTAGCCGTGTTGCTTCAGTGCACACTGCAGAAAGGAAGCAAATATATGTGCAGTGTCGCACAAACCAAGAATGATTAGGACTGAGCGTCAGCAAGGCGCTCAATATGACGTTGCCAAATCTAAGCAAATGTTACAGTAGAAAAACATAATGAAAACTTGTATGTTGGCAATAGCTAGCATGCTGTAGTCATAAGACTAACAGTAAGAATCTCAGAGAAATTTTCCATCAACTGCCAAGCGTCTTTTTATTGGGCACAGATGTTTAAACACAGGAGCTGCTAAGCGAGACGCTGCAGTAAAACATGGTGTTCGGACAACCTTGGCCACCAGGTGCATATGCCAACCTGTGAACATTAAATTTTGTGACAGTCTAACGGTCTCGCAAGACCAGAAACAAAAGGAGGGGGAGTGGCAAGGAGGAGCGTGCATGCTTCCTTGAGCAAGCACCACTTCTGGAGGCATACACAAACTTCATAAACAATTTTGTTAGAGGGGAGGGGGGAAGAGGATGTTGCATTTCAGATTTTTTTTCTTGGTTGATTTTGACGAATCTTGTTGAGTTTATTCGTACTTGTGAGCAGATTTCAAGTGTACAATTATTTTTCTAGCACAATATGTAGTTTTTCAAACATCGAACATCACATGTGCCAGTTTGTGAGCAAGATTAATCATAAACTGAGAGACTAGAAAGTAAATCAGCACATCACAATACAGTCAAACCTCGTTAATACATACGCACTTTAAACATACTAACACTTGAAATGTAGTTCGACGAATCCGACCGAGTCTCATAGGGACTAATGCATTCGCGAACCGCTTGTTCGTCTTATGCCTACCGGTTAGTGCGTACCAACTGCATACCGCGATCACATTTTGTGCCATAAAAGTTTACTGCGCCGCTGAACTTGCAGACGCCACAATGTGTCGCAAACGGTTTTCCGCCATTTCCATAAGTGCGGAGATCGGCCGATCAATTAATTCAGACTTCCGCGTGATTGCGGGTATGCCTTTGCGGGTAATCGTAGGGAAAAAATGAAGGCGAGGTGGCGACTACCGACAAACACGCCGGTATGACTTATCGCCGAATAAAAGCCTTATCACAGCAAGTATCCCCAGCTATCTGCTCGGGCATCGTGTGGGGTGGCGTCTACTTTTAGCCTACTGCACGCATTTAAAAGGAGACTACCTTGAATGCGCCGGGCCGCCGATCGCTGCTGCCTTGTTGTGCGGGAGCGTGTTAAAGCGCGCAATGCTTTGCAGAAACAAAAGCAGCTCGCTGTCGCACAGTTTAGCATTGCAGGTTGCGGGCACCGGGAAACGTAGCTGTATTGACACTAACACATGCACGGTACAGCAGGCGTAGCACTGTTGTAACCACACTGCACGCTTTTAGTATTAAAGGGACCCTGAAACGGTTTTGACGATTTTGTACAAACACATTGGGCCGGTAGACTAAGTCCTAAGGGTCATTTAGAGACTGATTTAAGCTCTATGCGTAAACTGTGTAATTTATTACAACCTTTAAAGCTGTGAATAGCTGCAGATCACTGCAGCTAAGCCAAACGCGTTTTCAACCGCCCATTCACAGTACGACATCCACTGGAAGCGCGACATCACCCAGACTGCTGATCCGATTGGGTGCGGAATGCACATAAATAATATCGGCTGGTGTGGTGGTGGCACCTGTCGAAGCAGATATCAACCACTCCGCGATCTTCGTCTCTGTTGCCAGACGGCATGCGTGCTGCCGGGTGCACCGGGCTATGGTCTCCATAGCCCAAAATTGCGCGAAACCTGTCGGTGTGCAATCTCTGAGGTCATGACTGGGCGAAGCTCAAATTGTCGAGTGCGCTCACGAGAGCTCTGCGATTGCCCGCAATGCCAGTGTGTCTCATGAGCTGAGGAGGCAAGGCAGGGGCGAGCAGGAGGGTATGATATAATTGTCTGTAGCGGTCATGGTACACGGCGTGTCGCTAAATTTGTGGTGAAAATGGTTTGATGATGCTCTAGCCTAAACGCTCACAAAACTTTAAAAAACCATTTCAGGGTCCCGAAAAGGGATACTGAACAAAATTTTTGCCACCAAGATTTTCGGCCAAATTGAAAGATTGGGTGCTGAAAGCAATAGACAACCTTCATTTCAGGCTGGAAGTAGAGGAAAATAATGAATTTAATTACTTTTTCACAAACCACCGTGTCTAGTAGAGCACTGCACGGGCTGGGATTTTGGCCCGGGCCCGGCCCGGGCCCGGAAGTTGTTTAAACTTACCCGCCCGAGCCCGGCCCGGTGATTCAAAGCGAGACCCGGGCCCGGCCCGTACCCGAGGAAAAAATTTGCCTACCCGGCCCGGCCCGGCCCGACCGCAGATCAGGCCCGACCGAGGCCCGAGCCATTAACTCTTTCGTTACCGTGGGAAAATGGGCAACTTTTCGTAGGTTTTTGTTGGTATTTTTTTTGTAATAAGTAATAAAACGGTTATACTGTAATGCAATACATCAAGAGAAAGCTAAGTAAATGTACTTTTGACGTGTGTAAGTTTAAAAAACTGAACTTGGAAACTAATATGCAGAAAAAATCGTTAAAGGTAACATTTCTTGCAAATTTGAAACAACATTTGCAATTGTATGTTTACTACATAAAAGAAGTAAATCTGGAAAATATTCTGAAATATACAAATTGTTTAAATAGGAGACATCTACCTAACAGAAAAGCTTCACTGACCTAGCTTAACAACTGCACGAGTTACACTTGTTTACTTGTTGCCCAGTAGAAAGTGTCTTGTTCAGCCAGGTTGCACAGTTTTTTCTTTTTGTTGCACAAATTTCTCACACACAGAAGCACAGTAAATATTAGTAAAAAGGGAAAGAAATGGGCTATTGAACCGTGTATATATGTACAGTCGGCCAAATCTTTAACTATCCCGCGCAGCGGCAACTTTTCTGTGTTCCCGTGATGGAACGAAGTGCCGAAAAATTGTTTCGTGGGCATGTGGTATGTGGGCATGCACTTACCCTCACCATTTTTGTAACTTAATTCAGTCATACGGCGAAGATACACAGAAAAGATCGCCGCTCGCGAAAGATAGCTAAAGATTTGGGCGACTGTACATATTGCGCTCTATGGTTCCTCAAGAAAAAAATCTTAACTGGGAAAGTACAGTGTCGCAGGACGGCACCCAGAACATCATTGTGTATGACTTCACTACACAAAAAATATGTGGAATTGTGTAATTAAAAAAAAAGCTTCTTGCATCCATGTGAAAGAGAAGCAGCCAAATGATCAGCTTCCAGATGCAACAGAATCGCCACAAAGGCGTCATTCGCGCGAGGACCGGCAACAAAAGCATCTGCAATCTTCGTAAACAGATGGAGCCAACCGCACAATTGGAACCGCCGATTAAATCTCCGCCGCACGGGAAAAATACAAACTACGCAAAAAATGAAAGATTGGTGCCTAGAGAATACGACAGATAGCGCTGCAAGTCCATGGGAGCGCTCATATTTTAAAAATAGCTTGTGGTGCGTATGGGTCACCGGTGACCCATGTCCAATGGACACGGTAACAAAAGAGTTAATCTATGTGGTGTCGCCCGAATACGAAATCGACAAGGTGTTTTAAGTGACATATATGATATATCTACGCTTTGGTGGTGCATGCTTCGCTAAAAACTATACTTTAACCTATGGTTATTTTTTGTAAAAAAGGGGCTCACGGTGAAAACAGCTGAACTGATATACTGCAATGAATGTTTTCTGGCAGTGGTACACTGTACCTACTTCTTCTGCAAACACTATGGGGATGCAATCAAGGCTTGGACGGACACCCGTCTGGTCCGGAAGAATCATTGAATAAAAAGACGAGGACACCGACCACAAGGGAGTGAAAATGCGTTGACGTAGCGGGACCCATAATGAGAGCCTTGTTCACAATCGTTGTGAACAAGGCTCCCGTTCTGGGTGCCGAAACGTCAACGATGGGGATCATCAAGAGCGTTTCGCCGCAGATATTGTAGCAAGGAAAGTGATTTGCAGCATCAGTTCAGTTTCAATACATCGCGCAATAAAACCAGATGACACAAGGAACAGAACGCTCTCTTCCCTTTGTTTACATTGCGGTGAATTAAAATTTAAAGCATGCTCTAACGACAAAGCCAATCGTGCACCCTTCATGATATGTAGCGCCTGTCTTCAGCATAGTAGCCCCTTGCCACAGCATGAGAAATAGAGAAAGAAAGCAAAAATCATTGCGTTCTTGTAACTACATTAACATAGACAAAAATTATAATGAACCGAGCGCACCACGTGTACTTTTAGAAATACGTATAAGCAGCCGAAACGAAGAAAAAAATATGTCATAGCATTCTTTTCATCTATCCCACCGCTGCTAGTATATACACTCTAGCAGTTGTTTGTGGCATATTTTACAGCTTGTTTCTTAACATGTCATTGAGCAAAAAAATCAAATTATGCGCTGTTGCATCACATATCCTGACGCCCTAAAGTTTCTCGCACTGCTTACGCTAGCAGGGGAGTACATCTGCCTTGCGAATTGTGAAGGCGTCGCCAGTCGTTGCTTTTAACTTCCACCCCTGGAGCAAATTTAGGATGTCTCTGCGGACTTCTGCACAATGAACATAGGTGTCCAGCTCTTGCCTTCATTTCTGTCGTTCCCGAACGTCGCGCCGGTCTTCAATGTCATCTATAAAACTCCTCTTTGAGCGTTTCTCGTGCAGTTTTCAGCAGTGTATGTTAGGCATGTTCTGCACCGCGCCCTCTTGTTTTTTGTTTTTTTTCATATTATAATGGTGTACGCCTTCCTAACGATGTTGCTCTGGTATAGAAGGTGATCATTGGACTATGCGACTGACAGGAGGAGGACGAAGAGATCTCGATCTATTTTCAGGGTTTGTTCCAGTTTGGTTATACCTGGCGCGAATAAGCTTTTCGACGCTTACTCATATGGTTCGAGGTAAAGGGACGTCAATCACATGGCACGGAATTCGCAATTGTCTTTTTTCAAGCCAGGCATTTCGTAAGAAAATATACTTTGCCCGAGGCCTTGTTTAATGGACCTATGCTCTGCACATTCCAACGTTGTTGCGGCAGTATCATGTATCTCTCGCACTATATAGCGCAGGGGTCTCAAACACGCGGCCCGCACACGGGTGCCTTCGTCCGATTTTTTTTCTTTATAAGTACTTCCTTAAGCTACATAGGCATGACAGGTCTAAAGCATTTTCTTGTCAGACGCCCCATGCGTCCACCATGCGTTCATACATAGCCGTGAAAGAAAAGTCTATATTTCAGAATCGGCGTCCAGATTTTAGTCATTTTGGAGATAGGTATAAATATGTTGTTGGAATCTCGCCACCAAATTCCTTTCAGAAATGACCGATATATGAGATATGGGAAATGTATTTCAAATGACAAAATCAGGTGACATTTGGTACAACCTATTCCGCACCCCCCACTCCTCCTACCCCTTGCCCTGGCCTTTGCGGAACTAAATTTTCGTGAATGCAGACCGTTAGGTGATGCGAGTTTGAGACCCCTGCTATAGCTGAACAAGACGAAAGCTCAAACGCTAACAATGTGGGCGCACAAGGCAGGCTGTGCATGTACAGGGCTGGTCAAAAGTTCCCAGGCCACTATCCCATGTATTCCTATGGGAGCGTGGCCTGGGAACTTTTGACCACCCCTGTACATCTCGCGTGACATGACCACTGGGAGCGGTGACAGAGCCACGGAAAACAAATGCCTTTATAGGGATCCTATGTAACGAGACTCCGTGCAGTCCTTTCGTTTTAGTGGAGGGCTGGAATATTCAAAATCGTTTCCCAGCTTTAGAGCTCTTGCGATGATAAGTTATAAATTTATTATATTACCTTAATTACTGTGATCACAGAATACCATTTGGGATATAAAATAATAAAGAATGCGAATAAAGGCCCAGAATAGCCAGATGTTAACTATGTAAGCGTCTGGCCTATTTACTTTTAACTCGCCCGTTTCAGATAAATCAAGTAACCCCATATATGCAAGAAGCAAAAGAAGTTCAATACTTGTCCATCATAGAACTCCAAATAGCTTGCCCCACAAAAAAGAACCATGTTTTTTCGAGATAAAATGTGAAACATATATGTATGAGCAATTTCTCTGGAATAAAGTTAAAGGGACCCTAAAGAGAAGAATAATTTTTTGATTATCAGTAAATTACTGTTTTACAATTCCAAAGTAACCACGCTCGCCGTGACAAGGCTTCGTAAGCGCGGAAATGCGGGTGGCGACGCCACCTTGAAATTCCGCGGACGGCGTCTACTGGGGCCTACGTATATCCTAATCGGTAAAAATGAAGTAAATTGACCTCTGAGTAGCCCATAGACTTAACATACCACGTTTCAGGAAATTTTGAAGATCCAGTGCCCCCAAAATACAACGAATACAGTTTGAAATCCGTGACGCCACGCGCGGAGATTACAGCACGAAATTCTAAAATGGAACATTGGCCTTGATTTTTTCCTGTCTGAATAAGCTTACGGTGGTGAAAGGAATGAGATTCAAATTCTCAGAATACACATTATTAGTCTAAACCACTGCAGTGTTTCACTTTCGTGTCTCTTTAAGAATCGAGAAAAGTCCAGGCCCGGCCCGACCCGAGCCCGGCACCTCAAACCCGGGCCCGGCCCTAAGCCCGGAGCTTCAGGCCCGAGCCCGGCCCGAGCCCGGCCCGGGCCCGCCGTGAAACCTACTTTACCCGGCCCGGCCCGGCCCCACGGGCCGGGCCGGGCCCAGGCCCGGGCAGGCCCGAGCCCGTGCAGTGCTCTAGTGTCTAGCGGCCGCGCCGTGAAGTAGAGGAGGTGACGTCAGATTCGCCGGAAACAGGCATCCCAACAATGCCAGCCGTCGCCCGCGTCTCTCAACCCGCTCAGCTCTCACTACAATTCCCTAGAACCACTACGAACAGTAACGGCAGCGAACAATGCTCCGGGCTAGGGTAAAGCAACAGTGCTTTTGTGGAAGGGGGGAGAGTGGAATCAAAGGAGAGGTGGAGAAAAGGAAGAGAAAGAACAGGAACACATGCACCCTGCATGCGCCTCGGAGAATGTGACATCACGGCTCGTGCTCGCGTGCTGCCGCCGTGCGCTGGCAATCCACCAAAAATACAGCCAACTGTTCAAAAATATGTGTAATAAACCCTGTTCATCGAAACAGTGGAGTCTTCAGAGTAAAATTTTTGATGTTTTCATGAGTTTTTAAAATTTTTGTTCAGAATCCCTTTAAGCGACGGCACACCTCCGTCCGCTGCCAGGACTGCTAGAGCATCGCGGAGTGCGCATCACTTGCAGAAAGCTAGTCATCGCTGCGTTAACCCAGCAGACCAATCGCTGCATCTGTGCATGGTCTGAAGCGAAGCGAAATGGGCGTATTCTACAGCAAGCGGATTGGCAGTCACAGTGTGTGCTGAGTGGGCGAAGCGCTGCACGCAACTAGCCAGTAGACGACTGGCTCTCTGCAACCGTAAAAAAAAACTCAGTTTTCGCTTAGAAGCAGACTGCAGAACACATGCATCGCGGACAGCCAATTATGTCCGTTCTGTCACTATACCACGCTACGTATCCCGGACCCCACAGTAGTTTTGAAATGCTCCTAAGCGTCGCCACTGTGTGCTATTGGACGGTCGTGCGAGAGTGACAGAATCTTTTCTGCACTTTGGCAAAAAGAAAGAAATGGCTTTGTGGTGGGCACTTTAGACAATATTTTCTGTGGCACTGTATGTATTTCTTTGTTGGCAGCGATGGCACACATCAGGAGATGCAAATTTGTAGCTGGTGGTTAATGCGTAGTACGTTTAGTGTGTAGTTATGCTGCGTTCCCTGCAGGTACGTATTAATGAGGTTTCACTGTAATCTGAAATGAGAACTGTATGCAAATAAACAACAATGGCTACTCTAAAGAAATTTTAACAAATGTAATGGTATGTTGAACATTCATTGCTAAAATCCTAGCATGAGATTGACTGACACGCGAGTGTTCAATGAATCATAACTTTTGTTCAAATGAGTTTAAAACATCAATTCTTGTTCTATTTATTGCATACATTTTTTCTCCAGATAACTGTGGCATGCGGATTTACTTTGCAGCTCTCTCAGTTTAGGAAAACCTTGCTCATTAAAAGACACATGACATGTACGCTAGCTTAAAATTACATATTCTATTAGAAAAATAATTCATATTTGAAATCAGCACACAAATATACACAATATCAATTCATCAATATCAATAAAGAATTTTAAAAAAAGTTTTAAAGCGCAGCTTCCCACCTTAAGATGTAGCAAACTTGGAACTTACAAGCAATACATTGTTTCCAGAAAATTTGCTGTCAATTTTGCCTGCTGCCAAAACTTGTCCGAATAAACAGTCTGCAAGCCAGTAGACAACTGGCGCCACTTGTCACAGATTGACAAGCAATATTTTTTGTAAGCAACGCAGTAGTAATTTAAAGAGTAAACCCAGATTTCTAAACATTATTAGAGAATCTATACCATTGGCACGGATGCCCCAAGTGACTCTAAAGTGCATCAAGTGGATAGCGTGTGTCATTGCATTCTGATCCTAGAACACTGCAGTTGCTGAGGCCAGAAAGATCTGCTTGACAGCTATAAGCCGTACAGTTGCACCACCGACTGTTCCTCCACACTAGCCTTTTCAAACTCTCAAACTCAAGTTTAACAAATCTGAGAATTTACATTCCACCTAGCACTTTTCCAGCCTCTCACTGACATAAATTACTGGGTCACATTAAACAGCTTGAGAGAAAGAACTTACTTTGAATTTCATTTAAGTGCGACAAACCTCGAGCCCACAGTAATAGAGAACTCAAACTCCTGACATCAGCAGTGAAGGTAGGTCACTAGGCCAATTACGCTGAATATGTATGTACTGCTTACCATAGATTGGGTCAGACATAAGGTGACAAGCAGCATCATAAGGTGGAGAGAGCATACAGATTTATTAAAGCTGGCCAGCACTGGAGCAATTGCGAAAATGAACAGCCCAAGGCAGCACTCACCGCGTTCCTTGAGGTTGTTGATGAATGCAGTGGACCCCTCGGGTGGCACCCAGTGGGGGTTGGTCAGCTGAGGAGAAGACAGAATAGTTATGTGTAAGAACAACCACTGCCTCTCTCTCCTGGCGCACTTTGCTAAGTGAGACTGCACGTCCTTAGTAACAAGACTGCATGCCTTCAGTAAAGTTTTGTGCAATGATGTATCCTTACCAACTAGCCCAATCAAATTCTCTGTTGACCACTCAAGGTTTAGCTTTCTGGAGATGTGATGTACCGAGACATAGCGCTTTCAGTGATGTGATTGACCAAAGCCACTTTGGCGCAGCTCCTGGAGCAACAAAAATCTCCTTTTGGAGCAGCATAACAACCGTTTGGAGCAGTTACTTCCCGCACATTTTCGGACACAAATATTCAACTCTATGCCGGAGCAGTTGCAACATACGTCAAACGACATCCATTTATACACGCATGCACGCATGTTCATTTGCAGTACTCCTGAACAAGAAATAAGGTCACTGCTCTTCACTTTCCTGCAGACATCCCCAAGTTTGTTAAGTCCAGTCAGCCACCTAACACTTCCCAGGAATTCACTTGGTATTTTTAATTGACTCTGGCTTTTCTTTATGCTTTATTACGATGATGGATGCACAAGCATGAGGGAGTTTGAATTTACATTTGACAAGCTGTTTGACATGTACATGTACAGTTGCCGAGACCGAGAAGCCCAGCCGAGATATGCCGGAATACTGGGACAACATGCTTTCTCAGCAGAGTAACAGTCACTATATCAGGCCCGTAGCCAAGGTGGTGCCCTAGGGCCTCCCCCCTCCCGAATTTCGGATGGAAAGGGGTGTTTTACCGAGAAAAAAATAATGAATGAAAATAAGTGTTTTTTAAGGCCTACAACAAGTGCACCCCCCCCCCCCCCCCCCCCAATAAAAAAAATCCTGGCTACGGGCCTGCCCTGCACAGCACGTGGTATTGTCCATAAAGTCTGCCCATTGTATGGCCTTAAAACACAGATACCCTGCATGAAATATTTTAGAAGTAAACTAGAACAACTAGCACTACAAATTAAAAAAAGTTAAATGAACGGTCGGTTCCATATGCACATACTGAATTACTGTGTCTTATCACAGTCAGTCAAGTAAGACTCGTCCAAGAACATTTAGGTCATTATTACTATTCTCTGACTGTAACCACAACCGTTACAAACTATTTTACTGAACTCATTAATGTTATCTCACAGTACGGTCTAGTAGTAATAGAAAACTAACGCAGTAACTTTCACAGTAAGGGCGAGCTGAAATTGTTTGGAAGGCATGTGCCAAGCAACTACTTCATCAACATAGCACTTTCCTGTCTACTGCAATGACCACTCGAATTTGCAGGGATAACGTCAAGGATTTCGAGCACCTGTCGTCTCGTTTCTCATCGAAAGAATGCAAAAACGACATCTTGGCGCATGCTTGGCGCAAATAATGAAATTTTTGCCAAGATGTAGCAGGATGTAGCAGGTTTCGCCTCTTGGCGCAGTGTGGCGCAGTGTGGCGCAATTGGCGCAGCTATCACATCACTGCGCTTTGGTGCTCCCTCCAACTCACTTGATTGGCTTTTTATGCTGCCATTCATTAAGAAAATCAACAGCTCCACGTAATGTAAGGCTGAAGATGACTGACAGGACTGGTTTCCCTCTTGATTTTTTTACATTTCTTCTAGCGAGCAACTCTAGCTTTCAATAATCAAGCATGAGATCAAAGTTATATGTGCAAGCAAAACAGACTTTGGCAGGAATTATCACAATCCATTTTAAAGGTTAATCTTTAATGTAGATAAGTTTCTCAAAAAATAAGAAGGGCTGCCTCAAAGATAGAGTAGAGACCAACCGTGAAGTGCATGAGGGAGAGCTCAGTCTTTCCGTGTTGTGCCCGCTGCTGCTCTGGCTGTGGCTCGACGATCGAAGCAGCTCCTGCCCCACCGTGCTCATCGTCGTCACCGCCGTCGTCGGCCCTCCACTGCGCACCAGAACAAAAGGGATCAACTCAACACATGGAGCTCTGAAACATCCTAGTGACTGGGCTCCAATCAAAGGCGGCACGCACAGCTCCTCTCAACCGACGACTGCAGGAAACACACTCTGCAAGGCACCTCACCTGCGGACTGCCGTGTTTGCGGACATCCATGAGGGCGAAAGAGCAGACGTCCCCGACGCCCACCACCTCCACGGTGAAGTTGCGCAGGAAGTCCACAATTTCCAGTGCTCGGGGTCGCAGGGCAAAGATGAGCACCAGAGGAGTGAGCACGGGGCTGAGCACTTCCTCCAGAATGCGAACCTGCAACAGAAAATGCAGCATGCTGGGGCAACTGACCACCAAAGAAGGTGCACACTGGCAGGAGGCACCAAAACTTACCCCCCCTCTTGCCATTCCAGTAACGTCGGAAAAATTTGGAGTGCATTTTTGTTATCTCGATCCACTGAATTGCGCAAAATTTTCAGATTGGCAGTCTAGGTGCCATGCATAAAGATACAAGGGTTCATTTATCAGTCCCTTAGCTCTAAGGCCCTTATGCCTGCAGTTGAAAAGACACCATATGCAGTCGCTGCCAGAACTAGATCCAGTTAAAACTGCCTGAGCTAGGTGAAGTACATTATGCACAGATGGGAGATGCAACACCTGAACTAGGAGATCTTCCCACATATTGGGTCCGTTCGGTTCACCTGCACTGCCTGAACCAGTTCGCAAATGCTGCATCTTGCGATTAGTTTCGGCGGTGCAGCAATGCTGTCCTCTGAACCATCCAGTACCGTATTTACTCGAATCTAACGCGCACCTTTTTTCCGGTAAAACGGGTCCAAAAATCGCAAGCGCGTTAGAATCGAAAAAAAAAAAAAAAAAAAAAAACTCGGTTAAACTCGGCTATCATATTGCCATCAGCATTTCAAAAATGGCCGCCTCCTACACGCCTCGCCTATTTCTGCCATTGTTTCAGTTTGTACGTGTGCTGAGGAGTTTGTCATCCTGTTCTGCATTCGCATCAAGTGCCGGAAGTGCCGACTCCGAAGACTCGACGAGTGCACCCCGATACCGCATTTAAAAGAAAAGTTATTACGTGTGCAGAGACGGACGGAAATCGGGCGGCATCGCGGTCGTTCGGAGTTCCCAGAAGCAGACGATTTTTGACAGCAAAACTTCACGAAAAGATTTCCAGTGGACCAAAGCAGAGCCGGTTTCCCGAAATCAAAGAGGTGCTGGCCGAGTATGTGCTTGAGCAGCGAGCGGCACAACGGCCCGTGACGACAGACCAGCTCCAGGTCCGGGCGATGCAGTTGACCTTAGAAAAAGGGCTAACGCGGAGCGATTTAAAAGCAAGCAGGTGCTGGCTCACAAACTTCATGAAAACCCAAATGCTTGTTCTGCATGTGCGAAGGTTGACTCCTAACGGACTTTTTCTTTTTCTGTCCCGAAAAATGGGTGCACGTTACAATCGATGTTTTACTTTTTTTTTTTTTGGTCGCGGAAAATGGGTGCGCGTTACAATCGAGGGCGCAGTAGAATCGAGTAAATACGGTATGTTTCAAAAGGTGTAAGAGAGATGCAGCGCTGGTTCATAATTTTTTTGCACCCATGGTGCCGGATTAGTCCAGATGTGCGCATGCACGCTAGCAGTTAAGCAGACGCCTAGCATTCAGGCGTAAGCACTGTTTCTACACAACATAGGCCGTGTTTCACAAAGGTGTTTTCCCACCTCATTAACTGTCCATATTTACAAAGTTACGTGAATGGTGTACATTAAGCAAACAAAGAAGCAAACACAAGTACAGCCTGCACCGTGTCGGCACTTCATCATTTGTTTTTAGTGTCGGGCTGTGCATGTGCCACTGAACTTCAGCTGCACAATTTCTGAAATTCTTGTGCACCGCAGCGAAGCAATTGAGATTGATGCGGATTAATCAAACCAACCCATTGTAAAGGTTGTGGTTTGGCTTCCACTTATCGTTTTCATACACACTCACATTTAAAATATACACGCCTAATGTCTCCCTGCTTTCCTTAGCTTTATGTTCTGCTTGATTTCTGAAGCTGTGCCGATAAAAAAACCTAGCCCCTCAGTTTTCTCACTCTTTTCACTCAATGACTACTTTCTACTCATGGTTGTACACGAAATACAACTCACGGCCTTGTACTGGAATAGGTGGGCGAACTCGTCCCGCACGACGGTCGTGTGGCACAGGCCCTTCCAGTGGTCAGGCATGTAGTGGATCTGGGCAAGGATGCTGGTCATGAGACGCTCCGGACGCCACACCAGGTTCTCGTCGGGGATCAGGTTTCGGGCGATGGCCACGACGATGCCAAGCACAGTGACAAACATAAGCACGTGCTCCACAGACAGCACATCCTCGTCGATCACCGTCAGTAGCAGCAGCACCGCCAGCGGTGCCCCCGCAAAGAACGTCACGCTCCTGCACACCAGCACGGAAGTGTTCAAGGACTGGTTCGCTTGGTCGAATTTTAAAGCAATGTACAAGTCATGATGCAACATATTAACGGTCGGGACAAAGCCATTTGCCCAGACAGGCAGAGTGCATGATAAAGGATTTTCCTGAGCTGTATGCAGATATGGAGACCCTGATCGCTGACACTGGTGGTCCATCATGCTTCCCATATCATACCTGAATAGTTGTGACCTGTACCGTACAAAACCATGTCAGTTTAGAGTGCTCTTGTATACATACTGCTTATCAGGCAGTGTTCTGCAAACTTAAAAGCTTTACAGCTTCATGACCAAGCTTTTGCCTTTGCTACCAGTAGGCTTGTGCAAGTATTCGAGCACTTCGAATATTCAAATGAATATTAACGTATTCGAATTCACTTCGATTCGAATTTAAATTATTGCGAATTTCGAAGTATTCAAAATGAACGAATAGGTGTATATTAGCTCGCATGTAACCCTCTTGTAAAGGCGGTTTCACTGCAGCACAGGGTACTATACCAAGAATACAGCTTTCCAGGAGAATTCGCACTGCCGCGAAGCCCCACTTCACGGTTAAATAAACATATTACAGTAAAACCTTGTTTATCTGGATCTCGATAATTTGGAAATTCGGTTAACTCGGACTCGCGGCGCGGTCCCGGCAAAACTGTGTATATTTCAATGGTGTCAGATGCTCAATAAGTCGGAGGGATTTAGCCGCGCACCGGCTAACTGGGACAACTCCGGAGAGCGCAATCGGTACTTCCATGCTTAGAATCGCGCGATCTCGGCGGCTTGGAGGCGCAAGCCCTGCTTGCCGTAACCGACGGCGGAACCGGAGCTATGGAGAAACCGAACGAACAACTGCAGCAGAATATGATCATGATGATAGTGAATGAGGGGGAAGTGGCTAGGTGGCGCTAGTCACCACCCGGCGGAAGCGCTTGGGCCGCCGGCGCATCCAGTGTCTATTGAAAGCACCCACGGACGACGGGACTATGGTGGAACGGGACGATTTCACCGACGCCACAGTGACCACAGCTGCTCGCTACGCCTAAGCTGCTGGTTTCTTTGTGTTGTGACTTCGCGCGTAGCGTTGCGTTCTACGGCTGTGCTTGTGCGCGTTGCCACCGCCGTCGCACTTCACAATGATGGCGACCGTCACCAGAGTGAAGCTGCCACAGCAGCCAGCGTGCCACCACCTGATGGGGTTGAAGAAAATCATTCTAGCACAAATTCCGTCGACGAGGCGGACAAAAATAACGCAGTTTTTCATGAAATAAAGGTTCGTCTGTGCCGAGTACATTTTCCTTTTGTTTTCATGGGCCATTGGATAATCCGGAATTCGGTTAACTCGGACATTTTCTCCGGTCCCGTGAGATCCGGGTTAACGAGGTTTTACTGTACCCTCACATCGATTCTTCCTTTTTCAAGTTTAAAAGCTTGTTATGCCGGCTCATATGCTCCCAATAAATTTTAAAACGTAACATATTTTACACGTTATTACTTGCATTCTACCGTAAGTCAAAACCTGCAACTATTCAAAATTGTTTCCACTTCCTTTGAACCAAAAAGATTGACATTTGCACATGCCTTGTTTCAATTAAAAAAAATATTTTGCAAGTTAGTTGGGTCACGACAAATATGCTCATTTTTCTTTATAATATGCGATATATACTATTTGAATTTGATTCGAAATTATTCAAACCACATCACTCTTCACTTCGAATTCGCTTTGGACCTAAAATGTAACTATTCACACAAGCCTAGCTACCGGCACACAAAGTTACAAGCTCTAAGTTTTTTGCAAGAGGACAGTTGCCGCAGCTGATCTACCATCCGCAACTTTAATGAAATAGCGTTAAAGAGCTTGCTTCTCAGAAATTCTGGTGGCGGCGTCTTTGGTTGTGAGTGAAAAAGCAGCACTGGTCGTGAGCAAAAATTCGAGGTAAATGCAAACAAAGTTAGAAGCCAGAGGGTGTTTGCACTTAGACTTTCCTTTCAACACAGTTTAGGTCTCCACTGAGAAGTGAAGGCAGGCTAGCAATTGGGAAGGTGACAGTGAGTGCATGCGTGCAGATATCGCTATCTAATTCAACCCTTAAAGGCAAAGCTTAGGGCCCTCCAATTTTTGAACTTCATTTTGCATGAACTGTTCTTGGTTGAGCATGTGACTGTAATCTCTATGCCATCAAAGGCAAGCTTTTCATGATGGTGTACATACCATTTGAAGGCTGAACCTAAGAAGCCCTAACAGCTCTGTCAATAGTTGCGGCAGGTGGCCTAAGTTACAGTTTGCTGCATATCAACAGAACACTTTGTAGTGGCAGCACTTGGAACCCCATCGACAATGAAAGTGAGGCTATGAATGGCATGCACAACATTTCAATGACGGCAACTTGGTTCGCGGGTGCCACGTGTTCAACATCATGCATGCACCTGAGAAATCCAACAAGGTTCCGTAGAACACGCAAAAAACTTGAAGGACGCTTTAGCCTCGCCTACAAGAGTAGAAAGTGACAGAGTAATTGGGCAGCGTTCACATCGCATTCTCCTTCACTTGCCACGCTTCGCTTCTCGGTGAACATGTGAACAGTGCCGCAGAGAAAGGAACGCTTGAGTGCGTAACATTGGATGTTTCAAACTCTCCTAGAATGCATGCCTACTGCAAATACAGTACCAAAGTGTCCACTACGCCACATTTCATTACAGTTAAAACTCGATTTAAATCAACGAAATTGAGGGGACCCGCAAATTATCTCGTTAAATCGAGAACTTCGTTAAATCTGGAAGCAATTATACCGTATTTGCTCGCGTAATGAACACACTCGCATAATAAACGCACCCCCAACTTCAGTCGTCAGAATTTGGATTCCCCCCCCCCCCCCCTACATTCATCTGCTGAAGTCCTGCCAACTGACACGTGGCGCCTCCTTGCCCGTTGATCTTTTCCATTTTTTGTATTATGCCAACCCCCCCCTCGGTTTGCTCCCCCCCCTCGCCCACTGACGTGCGCAGTTTTGTTTTTCTTTCTATTTGTGCGCGGCACGTCCCCAGTCTTTTTGAATTACCCATGCGCCACAGCAGGATTCACGAACGGTGCGAGTGTAGAGACATCGCGGCTCACAAGCACACAGCGAGCGAAGGTCACGAAACTGCCCGCGCCAAACAACGGTTGCTTCCTGCAAATACGAAACTTTAAGGCCCAACCACATGCACGCGATTTTGGAGCGACGGCGACAGGATTTGCTGTCGCAAAGGCCCATTCGTCGCCGTCGTGTTGCAGGCATGTTGCAGGTTTCTGGAAAACCACAAAAAATTGCCTGTCGCCGAGAAAAGAGCGTGACGATTTCCATAACATGGTGACACCCCTGATCCTCGCTTTGGTCGCAATTTGCTTTTCATATTTGCTATCCGCGTGTACTTCAAGGAACGCAAGATATAGGCTACCTTTTTACAGTCATATCTCACGCGGAGAGCGAGGCAGCGGCCGTATTTTGTCGTTAATCGTGTTATCGACGGTTTGTTTGATGCTTCGGTGGTAGCTTGCTGCAATGTCAACATTGTCATCGTGCGAGCTTGCCACGGAGTTTGCAAAGTGCGTCGTATCGTACGCTGCGTGTTCATTTTCCTGCGTTTCTGTGTTCATATTGTCAGTACCTGTCGGTTCTTGAAGGCGAAGCTTTCCAGCACAAAAAAGTTAAAGAGATGCAGACACCCCAGTAGTGTGCTTCACGTGTGTTGCATGTATGCAGCTAATGAAAAAATATTTTATTTACAATGCAGTACCTCTTACGGCGTGGGCATTTATAGTGCCGACATTACAGTGCCAACTATGCTATATTTTACATCTAGAAACATAAAAGAAAATGGCCCAAAAGCAAGACACCCAAGGCCCTTGCCAGAGACAGCCAATAAGAGTACGGTCCACTCACTTTGCAAGGATGATCACAATGTGAGAGGAGAAGATGCTCATGTACTGACAGGCAGGCCGGTAGCCACGGCACAACCTGAAAGAAGAAACAATCATTTAAGTCCTCATGTGCACTTTTTCCTGCATAAACTGCACAGTCGGACACAGTGATAACAATCCCAGAAATAACAATCCATCTATTATAAGGACAATATTTAGATGCCCTCAAGGTTTCTCCCATGCTACCCATTGAAACTGCATCCAGATATAACAAACATATTTCAAGGCATCTTACTTTATACAATGAACAGTTCAGACATGGTTACGGTGAAGATATGGCAATAGATGAAGTGAAAAAGAAAAGAAGAATCGAAACAGCCCAAGGGAGGCGCATGCTCACATATGTACTGCTCTAGTTTATTTGCCACGAAGATATTGTCATGTGGTCATGACGGTGAAGAAGGCTCAAGCAGGTTTCAGAAATACCGTACTTTTAATTTCGGCGAACTGGTGCCCAGAAAAATGAGAGGTCAAGTACAAGCAATGCACACTCTACGCTGATAGCGGAGAACAAAGCATCCAGCCATCATTAATAATTTGATCTGCAGTGAGGTGCGTTGGCATTTATACATGCGACATTGAACATTCGAGCTTTATTGCTGGTGCTCGCAGAAGCTCTCCAATAAACTCGACTCTCTGCGTCCTGTGCATATTCCTCAGCAGAATGTTTTCACACAATCATAAAGCTTCTCAAACATTATGGTGCAGTCTGTGTCAAGCGTTGCTAACAGTCTTTGCATCTGAAACACAAGCACATCAAAATAAAACAAATGGCAATATTCTGGATCAGCAAGCACCGCATGTATATTTTGAATGCCACGATAGAAGTAAGTTGGTAATGAGGTGGGGGGGGGGGAGCATGAAGCCTGATGTTCAGCTTTCACATGGCAACTTTTTCTGACGCCGTTCTCTCCAGTTAATATAACCACCCATGGCGAATCGAACGATGACTTTGACTGCAAGAACAAGCAAAGTTTGTGCAACCAGACGAGGAGGCGCACCTGGTGTTAAGTTCGTGGTCAAGCTCGTTGAAGTGCCGCAGGAAGAGGCGCCCGTAAGGGGACCAGGTGCGCAGGCCCAGCACGCCTGGCTCCCGCTTGATGAGATCGGTGTAGCTGTAGAAGAAGTACATCACCTGCCAGGCAAGCACCAGCGGAAGCAGCACCAGGTTCACCAGGCCCACCCACAGGATGCGCCTGAAACACCATGGAAAAGCTCTTCAGAAGAAAGACAACATACCGCATCGAGCAAATCGGCGTTAATAATACAGTCGAATCTCGCCATAACGAAGTCCGCTACAACGAAATTTCCGCCACAACGAATAATTTTCGATTCCCCGTCAGTCGCCCATAGAAAACAATGTAAAAAATGTCTAGTCACAACGAATACTTTTCCTGCATACTTCCGCTTCAACGAAGTTTTCGCGAGTACATTACCGCATAAGGAAAAGGAACTTGCCTAGGATTGCCGCGAAATTCCGCTACCAACTCGGCCATTTCTCATTGGCTCGTGACTTCCAGAGCGCGCGGACGCATCGCTACACCCTTGTCTTCATCGGAGACACGCTTTCTCCCACCACACGCAAATTACGGTAAATTTTTCCCCATTGAGATGCTCGGCGACACACTGCCCATCCGCCATGATGCTGCCGGTGGGTTTGATGCACTTGCGGGCCGCGGCAGAATCATTCTTTAAGAACTCCCGCCATGTTTTTGACGTCGCGCTCAAAACAAAACTACCGCTCGTCGTCACTAGCCCTGCGATCGTGAATGACATCCACGGTGTTATGAAAGCGCACGTGCGGCCAGCGCGCACCTAGTCCAAGCGTACCTAACTACATTCTGCCGCAACCGCTGCGAACACAAATGCGGTCGTGTCGGACGCAATCACGGACGACCACGAAAGTACGCGCACATCCAACACGCAGCGACTCAACCCAATACTGCTTGCCGCAACACTGCGGACAAAAAAGCGTCGATGCGAACAAAGATAGCAACAATGCAGCTCTGAAGGCACGCGCACGGCCAGCGCAGCGCGCACAGATTGAAAACGGAACTATCGTTTGCCGCAACCGCTGCGCAGGAAACCACGGTCGCTATCGTCGCGTTCATCGATAGTGAATACGCTCCGAAGGTGCGCAGCCAACATAGCCGTAGATTAAAGGCAATAAAGCCGTAAAACGGCACGAAGCCTGACGGCTTTCCTGTCGTTCGCTTATGGCTATGGTAGTGCGGAGCTTCGGCACTTTCAGTTGCAGTTTTCAGTTGGCCTCTAGCGAAGCTTTGGCACGCTCGTTCGCGGCGCTGCGCACTCGGCACGCTCCAAGGGTCGTCTGAATATCGTATTTTCTCGTGTATAACACGCCCCTGCATATAACCGGCACCCCCGACTGCAAACCGCGGAAGAAAAAAAGTACCCGCGTATTGACGCAAGGCCGGCTTCCTTGCATTACCGTGAAGCCAACTTGCGCACCAAAACTCTCGTATAACCCGCACCTCGAGTTTAGCGCCAATTTTTTTCTTCTGTATATTTTGATCGTGTTATACATGAGAAAATACGTTCACTCGCTGTGCGGCCAGGTACGTCTGAGTTAGCGAGAGTTCAATGCATGCGCCTGCTGGGACCAAAGGATGAGTCATAATCATCAGATCTTACCGAATTTTGTGGTCTATAAATGAAATTTTGCTACTACGAAATTCCGCAACAATGAATCTTTTTTTCGCGCGTCCCGTCAATTTCGTTGTAGCGGGATTTGACTGTACGGTAAAATCTCGGTAGACTGAGCCTGTAGGGACCGAGAAAATATGTTCTACTTACTGTAAAAACCGTAATATAGGACCAAGTTAAAAAATAAAAAGTGACGAAAAGCCAACCCTATTCTTATGTACCGGTCATTATCAGTAAGGCTATGCGAGTCTGGCAACTGTGTGCAAGGCAACTACAGTAAAAGCTCGTTAATTCGAACTCGAAGGGGACTATAAAATTGTTTGAATTAAGCGTTCGATTAGCAGGTGGGCGCTAGAATGAACAGACATCATGCCACACTGCACGGGCAGATCTCAAGGAAGCCACCTCTGGACTCGTTATCGCGAACTAGGCGCTACTACACGTGAGCGACCTCGCTCGCTCACGTGTAACGGTACTGACCATGAATTCACATGCAGTGGTTGTGGCTTACAGAAAAAAACAGTTGCTAAGGGGGGGACACTGCGCCAGAAAACTTTTTTTAAAAGTTTTCCATCGATTTCAATGAAACTCGCTGAGTTTATGTATATTTGTGCGCCGATTTCAAATATGCAATTTTTTCCCCCAGTACAATATGTAGCTTTTAAAATCCAGGTGCCATTTTGGGAGCCCTACTTTGCCTGAACTGAGAGAGTTACAGAGTAAATAAGCACATCAGAATGACCTTGAATAAGTACAAAGTGCAAAAAAAACAAGAATGGATGTTCTGAGCCCATTTGAACAAAAGTTGTGGTATGTCGAATATTTGTGACAGATATCCCAGCTTGACGAAGACTCACTGGCGAATGTTCAACATACCATAACTTTTGTTCAAATGGGTTTAGAACATCCATTCTTGTTTTCTTGCACCCTGTACTCGTTCCAAGTCATTCTGATGTGCTCAAAGGGGTAATGACACAAAATTTTGAGGCCAAAATAGCCTGCGGGATCGATTCCCGTCAACATGTCTATATCATCTGCAAAATATCAACAGCGAATATAGCTTGGAAGGTATTTTACAGCAATTTTTAAGTTTGAATTTTGAAGATATTGGCACTATCAAAAGGGATCCCATGGGGACCCCCCTTACTTCCCTCAAGTCACCACGCTGCAGTCAATAAAACAAGTTATGATGACGTCATAGCTGCCATTTTTCTTTTGATGCGTTTGTTCCAGCAGTCTATACTTCTAGGCGGCTGCTCGCGAGTCTGTTGCCGCGGCGCAAGCGTTGAAAGATTTGTGTTTGGCGATACTGCTGTCCCGTTTCCTGTTCGAAAGCACTTCTTGATGCGGACCGTGCGTAAGTGCGTCACAGTTCTGTGTGCTGACGTGGTCGAGAGCTGCACAGGCTAGGTGGTGATAGTTGCACCCAGCGGCTTGTCGTTTTTGGAGCTCTCTCAAACCGAAACTGAAACTGGTCGGTAATGAGGTGCCTGTAATTAATTATCTGTTGCACGCTGCAGCAAACAATGTGCCATGTTATGACTAACAGGCCCCCCCCACAACACATTGCAGCAAAAAAACGTGAGGACAAAATTTTTGTGTCAGTACCCCTTTAATTACTGTGTCTAACTCTTTCAGTTTAGGCAAACTATGGTTCCAAAAAAAGCACATAAAATGTCCGTTTTTTTAAGGGGGGACGTAGCAATGGGAATGGTAAATTTGGTCAAAAGGTTCAATTTTTCAATTTATTTTTTTCTGCAATCCTGAGACAATGTTTCACGTCATGGGGAAATATTAGACCAAAATAAGCAGGGGAAGTTGAGAGAAAAAAAAGGCATTGTATTGTGTGCTGTCCTCAAAAACTATGAAGAAATTGGGATTTAGAAAATGCAAATCTGCAGCTTTGCCTTAGCACAGTGACACCATATCAGCATCATCATAAAGAGGACAGACAGGAGCTCAAAGCTGCACTTCTCCAATAAAAAATAAAACCACCTTCCTTCTGAGTTCCATTTTCTTAGCTTTTTAGCTCCCTTTTCTTTGGGCTCCGTTTTCTCAGCTTTCATATTTTGAGCAGTTGCTGTCAGTCATCCCTGTGCCATTCCACAACAAATAAAAAAATTGATGGCAGATCCACGAGGTGAATGATGATGAGATTGGGCGAAGCTCCTGGAAGTAATCATCAGTTAAACCGTGAAATTTCTTCCGTTAATTCGCCCGATAAAATTGACGTGAAACGATTGATTAAATGTTTTATCAAACTTTTATTGCTGGTTTCCGTTGTCCTTTCATTATGACCGCTTTGTGGTCGGTGAAATGTAAGCCAAGTGGTTCTTGCATACGAGCACACACCGACGGCAACGAGCATCGTCAACTACAAACCTCTATCGCGATATGGTTTTGATTATAAAACCATTGCTTTAGAAAACACCTGGCGTCTTTCGTTAAGCAGCTGGCGTCTTTTCGTTTTGCTTTAGAAACATCTGGCGTCTTTTCGTTCTGCTTTTAGAAAACATCTGGCGTCTTTCGTTGGTTTATTTCATCAATCAACGGCGTTTTGAACAAAATTTTTATTGTTTAATCACGCACAGGAGAAATCTCACCAGGCACTACCTTGGAGGTAAACAATGGCTGCTACTGAGAATGAGAGACAGCAGAAGTCGGCTTTTAGCACTTCTACTTCTACTAACGTTTCCTACTGGAACATGCCAATGGCTGCTTATGGGGAATGAGAGACAGAAGAATTCGGCTTTTAGTTAACGCGCACGCTGCGAATTTTTTATTGTTCAACAACGCACAGGAGAAATCTCCCACCGGCACCACCTTGGAGGTCAAAGCGTAAGACTGGTTACGCACTACGACGAGGGACGAACGGGTGCCGCTTTAAGGAGCTTCGCCCCTAAAATATCGCCATTCCCTTCTCTCCACTTCGATCCTGATACATTGGCAAGTGCCGTAAACCTGTCCACATTTGTCTGCACGTCATACAGATAAGACAACATGTGCAGGACATTAAAAAAATTTTGTTGTGTGCTTACTTGAATATTAAAAAATAAACCAATAGCTTTACGGCACAGCATTGACCCTTGTGAATATGCTTATGCAAAAATGCTGACGAACTTATGTCTAATTGGTTAATTATTTTTGGGATGACAACGAGAGTATATCAAGTGTTGTAACTAGAACTACAATAGAAAGCTCAAAACCGATTTCAGTTATGATATCAGCACAACAAATCACACTGCCACATTTCATCACTGTATCTCCATAAATAACAAAAATAGTTTTCATAGCCACGTCCCCCCTTAAAAATTACCGTATTAAAGTGAAATCTCGATACAAAGAATCTCAAGGGACTGCTAAAAATCATTCGTTATTTTGAAAAGTCGTTGTAGTGAAAGTATTAAAAATTTGGGGAAAAATCGCAAACACAACCATGCGAGTCGGCTACATGTGTATCCGCGATCACGTTGTGCTCTAATGAGCGCGAAAAAAACAAACACATGAAAGATTACGAAACCAGTGCACGTTTATTTCAGGAAGACCATGATCTTTGCTTGATGGGTGCAGCTCGACTGCTGCAAGACGAATTCTTAGGCGTGCGCATCCTTCTTATGCACTTCGAAGTATCGGCGTTAGATACCGATGCTTCGCGTTGGTTTGCGTGTGCTGTTTCGACATTGTCTTTGCTCTCGTCGCCGTTTTCTTATCACAATAAATGGTATAGATCTTATCAGTCATCAGCTAAGCCGACGTGCACACTTCGTCGTGGCAATGTGTGTAATGTTCAAACGATAGTGAAGCATGCACGGGTGAATCTTTACGACCTCATCCCATAGGTCACTCGCGTCGTATTTTTCACTGTCGCCGCATTCCTTTCGTCATGCTTCCGGGGATCATCGTGAACGTACAGCCACCAAATCAAAGGCGAGAAAACAACCGTGTAACAATCGCGCAGGTAAGGCTGCCCGACGAAACAGAGGCAACGCGACGAAACCTGACGCGAAAAACAAGTGCAGGCGGTGGTGATGGCGATAGGGCTATCGCACATTTGAATAGGGCAGGCGCGAAAGAAACACGTGGGTGTTCTGATGATGATGATAGTGGTAGGTGCGGAGCTGGGCATTGTTTTTACAGCCGCGAGTAACTTTTTAAAATCGTATTTGTTATATTGAAGTGTTGTGGAGATATAAAGGCGATAAAATTCGATACGTTATTCTGAAACATTCGGTATTCTGAAATTTGTAGTAGTGAAATATTTTTACATTATACCAATGGACATTTGGAGGGGCGTTTTCGAAAAAGTCGTTAATCTGAGGTTTGCTATAACGAGATTTGACTGTATACAACAAAAATAATTGCATATTTCAAATCTGCACACAAAACTCATGGCCATGCACACAAAATCCATAACCGCTGCTCTTATGTTTCTGCGTCATCTTTGTTTCTGATGCACGCTGCCATAAGCTATCATTACAAACCAACTAAGTTCCACACCAAGTTAAACCTGAGGTCAGAAATCCAATACGTGATGCACAATGTTTGTCCACTTGCCTGGACAGTTGCTGTGCCAGCATGTCCCGATTGGCAGGCCGCTTGTACTCCTCCCGCAGGTGCCACGTGTTCTCAAAGGGGGCACCCGGAAACCAGAAGAGGATGAGCTCGAGGTTGTACTTGAGCCCCTGGGTGAGGTAGACCACGGGGCCAAGCAGGGGCAGCGTGAAGTGAAGCGGCAGCACGTCCTTGTTCACCAGGGCCACCATGTAGTTCTTGTAGCGAAGAATGCGATTGTAGATGTCTGCAACCAGAAAGCATGCCAGTCAGCCACAGGCCCTTACCCAGCACTGGAGCAGCATTCTCAGTTCAAATACCTTTCTAGGTATATACTTCTCATGAAAGCCAATTTGAGGTAGTAGGTGTGCTGCCATGGGTCAGGGATAGTGTGACAGACAAAACAAAGAGAGATAACAGATTCTCATCTTGTGCACATCTCCGCGCTTTCATTCACTTGAGAGGGTGGTTGTTAGGGCTAGTTGGTGTTTCATGATGAATGCTGTTTCATGTTGCACTGTCCATCCCCTACAAAAATCAATTTTCCTGCCTTCAATAATAACTTGTGGGGTTTTACATCCCAAAATACGACACGATCATGAGAGATGCCCCAGTGGAAGGCTCCGGAAATTTTAACCACCTGGGGAATGTGTGCCTAAATCTATGCACATGGGCCTCTACCATTTTGCTTCTATGGAAATGTGGCCGCCGCAGCCGGGATTCGATCCCACGACCTTCAGCAGTCCGGCACCATAACTACCGTATTTACTCGAATCTAGGCCAATGTTTTTTTTCAAGAAAGGGATGTGCGAAAGTGTGGGGGGTCGGCTTAGATTCGAGGACCATGGTTTGACCGCAGCCGCCACATACTGTCGGCCGCAAAAGCTTACGGGATCTGCAGCGCGTGTCAGAGCGACGTAAAACTGCAGCGCTGCGTCACCGACCGTGACGGTTTTCGAGGCTATCAGCCTCAGCGATTAGCGACGGCGCGTACGCGCCTTTGCCGGATCTTATCGCAGAGGCCGCGGCCGATATCCTGAACACTCGCCGCGTCACGGTAAGTGACGCAGCGATGCAGTTTTTCGTCGCTCCGCCACGCGCTGCAGATCCCGCAAACTTTTGCGGCCGACAGTACGTAAAGGCCCGGCCACGCTAGCGGCATGACGGCTCGCCATGTGCCCATCTCGGGCTGCCGTGTGCAGGCGGTTCTGCATGCGCGTCCGAGGCATTTTCGCGACATCCTGCGGTAGCGTTGCACAGCGACGTGGTCGCTCAGCGGCGGAGTGGTGGTCCCCATGGCTACACAGGCGAACCGCGTTGTCTGCTTCGTACTGTCCATTGTTCCGAAATCTCGCAGTCATATGTTCATGCAGCGAGTGTTGTCGAGCCGGCAATATTTCACGCCGGTGGATCGTGTCACGTGATACGTGATTGCGGCATAGCGGCACCGGCGATAACCGTGCCCTTTGACAGCCGCTCCTCTCCGCCTCTCGTGTGCGCGACAGGCGCGGGCCTGCGCGGGCGCAGTCAACGGGCGCGGGGCGCAGAGTTCGCCGTTGTCTGAAGTTTAGTGCAGTCGCATTGGCAGAGTTCTGGAAGTGTCGCGCCTTAACCGCGTGCTCGCGAAACGCTTGCACCACATGTGCTTTTGAAGCGATGTCACCAATCAAGTGGTGCCACTGCAGCGTCGTTTTGCACGCGGAGAAAGCTTAAACCTGCAAGCGCAGCACGAGTTCAGCGTGCACGAAAAGAATTTGCGCTACGGAGTGCGCGCTTATGCAATAAAAATGCTAGGTTTTCTGCCGATGAAACGGCATTTCTTTCATTCGGCCTGCATTCAAGGTAAACTTTTTTTTTTTTCCTGGCCTTGCGAATTTCGGGGGTCGGCCTGCAATCGAGGGCGGCCTAGATTCAAGTAAATACGGTACTAGGCCACCGTGGTGGGCCCAAACCACTATCACTCTAACAAGACGTTTGGCCAGATGCCAAACAAAAGTGGTAACACTTATACACCAGAACACAGTGAGTTCAGTGTGTGCCACCATATTCAGTGTGTGCAGCACGTCGCGCCATCTGTCGCAAGCGCGGCGAAGCAACACCTTGAACTGCCATGCCACCAGACACACTGCAATTCAAACGCGAAACTTCCCAACCTGAGTCCAGCTGTAAGCATGTTTCGCGCTTTTCCTCTCCTGGAAATTTGTACTGTTTTCTCGTGAAACAAACATTGAGAAGACCCTCCTCGACAGTCCGGAACGTCTACAGCACGTGCATTGCAGACTGCGGATGCAACTTTTTCAGGTACGTACGATCGCGATAGAAAGAAGCGCGAGCAGCCAAAAGCATGGCTTTCAACTCAGTCGAACTGCGACATGCCTTGACTGCAGCAAGGCAAAACTTGTGCTTTCAGCTGGCGTCACTGTAGTGCTAGAATCCCGCTCCGGCTTGCGTTAATGCACCGCAAGTGTTTATCATTTGCCAATCATGCCTGGCACTTGGAACACACACGCGGTGCGAAAGTGCCAGCCAGAGCAAGATTTTATAGTGCTACGGTGATGCCGGCTGAAAGCACAGATTCGCCTAGCAACAGTCAAGGCATGTCGCAGTTCGAATGAGTCGAAAGCCACGCTTACCGCTGTTTGCGTTTCTTTGCATCGCGATAGTACGCCGTTACATTTGTACTAAATGTGTGCAGTGTGCGTGCGTGCATGAGTTGTAATATCTCCTATTATTGGCATGCAGCCTGCGAAAGAGTACGGTAATGATTGAGTGCCGCATACTACAGGCATACTGCACCCAAATTACTGCTGTAAAGCGAAATAGTTGGCGTCACGCTTGAATACACGCAGTAAGTGTACTCACTCGTACACTTTGAACAGGGCTCATAGTTTTTCCTGTTGGTTGCAATTATCCACTGGCGGCAGAGCTCAACGTTTTTCGTTGTGGATGAAAATCTGTGCAATCTGAAAACACTGCACTGGCAAGATTCCCGCGTCATGTTGTGATCTTCACAGACAGTGCTCAGTAATATATTCTTCTCGCGCCAATTGTTTTCGCATCTAAGGGCTAGCTCACACCGGTGACTGGTCGCGCGACCAAGTTAGTCGCTTTGCGACTGGCCGCACAGTAGCTGGTGCTAGAAGCCAACATGGCAGCACCCATGCAGACGCGACCGCCCGCTTCAATCCGAAATCGCGGTTGCTACTCGCCCACTCTATTCACAGCAATGAATAAATTTAGGAGTACAGTAAACTGGGCAAGTTGGTATTGATTCATTATGTTTACAGCGCGAAAAAACGAGGAAACTTACTAAGGCACACAGCGCTGTGTCCTGTTGTATGTGTGCCTTAGTAAGTTTCCTCGTTTTTTCGCGCTGTAAACATAATGAATGAATAAATGGTGAAATCAGCTGTCGCTTCTTGTCATCTCACGATGGGGACAAAGCATCAGGTATGTTCTGTCTTTTTTATTGAGATTAGCTGTGTTCTTTAGCCATGCCTGCTAAGCCCAAGAATTTGAGAATGAATCTTGGAAACACTGCAAAGTACCGACGAATACATTGCTCTCGAAGCTTCAGGATGTAAATATAAAGCAAATAAATGCGTAGGTTGCGAACTTACGGGCCACACAGCGCAGGACGACGACGTGATACGTTCAATGAGGAAGGAAACTGCATCCACAAGTGTCGCCATGTTGACCTTTCCGGCGCTGCCGTCTGCTAGCTTTCGCTCGCGTGCGCGCAGACGGACGCCGAGCAGACGACGCGACGCGACGCAGCGGCAGTGGGCGAGCGCAATAAAAAAAAAAAGCAATGAGCCCGGTGTAAACAAAAGCTTACGTCACTTCTAGGCTTCGCTGATTGATTCTAGCCGTCCTGCGACTGCAGTCGCGCGACTGAAAAATCGCGCAAGAGAGCGACTGACTCAAAGCAGTCGCTTTGCGACCAAAGCGACTGCGACCGCTTGCGACGAGTCGCAAAGCTACTAACTTGCTCGCGCAACCGGTCGTCGGTGTGAACCAGCCCTAAAGACGGCAAAGTGGTGCCCAGACAACCTCTTGTAAGCAGGAGCGGCATGAATAGGTGCTTTCTCGTATTTGAAAGTCCGAGAGACGCCGCTTGCCCTGCTAACTTGGCGCAACAGATACACACCTTGGCAGTTCAGAACAAAATGGCGCCTGGGTGCGAGAGTATGCCGCTGGGAGCCTAGGTGCCCGAGTGCGAGATAGGCGTGCTATGGTCTATAGTACGACTTCCTTTGATTAAGGAGGTGTAAAAATGGTTTCAGTGGCAAAGCACACTGTTACAACAATTTTTTATACAATGCCTGTTACAAAATACAACAGTTTTAAGTCCCCCCCCTTACATATATGCAAAACAATGTCTTTATATCGCAGCACACTCAAACCTCATTATAACGAAGTTGCATCTTACACGAAAATAGGTTTGTTATATCCAAAAATTCGTTATAAAGGTATATTCTTAGCACTGTATCTATTGCAAGAGTATTCTTCATTTACTTCGTTATAACCGATATTTCGTTATATCCGTGTTCGTTATATCGAGGTTACAGTGTACTTTTCCAGTGCCTTTCACCCGCTTACGGAACCCTGTGCTCAAAGCAATTACACTCTGTCCTTTCCCTGACTTCTCAGGGTGCGGTTGGATATAAGGAGAGTGGAACTTTCTTGTTGACAAAACATGAAATTTGTTACCTTCAAAAAAATATACGTAACATCAAATAAAAAGCCTAAAGTTGCAACACTATGGCAAATTTGGGAGAGCTGCCAAAGGTGCCATTTCATGGCCCTTAAAGGGGGGCCCTGCAACGCTTTTCTAGTAGCCATGGAATGGCTTCACAAAAGGAGCTTATTGCCTCACGAATCAACCGCCGCAAAGAATTTTAGGATCCGTCCAGTATGAGCGGAGTTACAAAGATATGTCGGCCGCTGTAAGTGCTGTCTCTCTTCTCTCGTCCCAACGGAACAGCTGGAAGCTAAGCAGGGAGGGAAGGCACGGGGGAGGAAGGTACATCATGCGTGCCTTGTGACCTTGAGCACTTTTTCTCTTTTCTTTTCTTCGAACACACGCCTTTTCAGTGCCATCGCGCGACACATAGCGGCCTCTTGCGGCGGCCCCAGTAACTCCCGAGTACGCCCCGCTCAAATCAGCCAATGGCGTTCACTTGGCCTGTGACGCAATGATTTTTTTTTTAGTACAGTTCAACCCCTTTATAAGAGACATGCATTGGGGAGCAATTCTTGTCTTTTACATGAGATGTCTCTTATAAGCAGGGTACCACGTAGGCATTTTCTTATCAACCCCTATTTCAATGTAGACCCACTGGTGTTTCTTATAAAGGGGTTCAAATGCATGTAGCATCATTTGTCGAAAGAAGAGAAAGCTATTTTTACATGACTTTGAGAATTTATTGTAAGTTCCAGGCCGTGTGCTGCACTATAATATTTGGCTTGCGGGTTCTCAGGAGCCTTGACTACCGATCGGCAGTGTTTTCTGACCATGTTCAAAAAGTGTTGCAGGGCCCCTTTAAAGCTGGCCAAGCAGCACTTTCTTCTCCGCTACTGTGTGCAGAGACTCTCATGGCTGAGAGTACTACTCAAAAGTACCAACAGACGCATTTCGAGAGATCTCAGCGAGGCACCCCAGTTTGGGAACACGCGAAAAGTGCTGGAGGAACGCACCGAGTTCTGTCAGTTCCTGCTTGTGGATGCACATCTGCTGGTCCTTTTGTACTTCCAGTACCCTGTGTTGCACCTCGTGCCACGTCATGTTGTCCAGGTCGCTCTGCAAGGTAACAAGCAGAGAAGAGAGGCTCATTACGGGGAACAGAAATAACTTTCGCGAGAAACAGGGACAAGAGAAGGTAGAAGATGGGGCAGTCCAAATACTTACTGACCCTCCAAAAACTTCCCTTGCCATCACACCCTGCCTGCAGCAGCAACGGCAAGGTTTTCGTGAACACAGGACGAGTTTTGCAAAGCAACAGTCATTCATTTCATTAGAGTGGTTATATACAAGCGCTTTTACACTGATACTGGTTGGTGAAGGCGCTGCTGGTGAGGGCGCTGCTCATTATAGGCAACTGGTTTTACTAGCAAAGCCTTGTCCTTTTCAATAATACCTCAAGTGTGAAGATGTTCGGCCATTGCTATTTTTCTACACACTAGGCAACTGAGCTTTCCATTGACTCATTAGCTTGAGGTGCATGCCAGAAGCTCACTGACATGAAATGGCAACAAAAAGTTGTTGCCATCGCTTTCTGCCTGCGAGCTCTCTTTCGGCCTAAATGAAGGACCACTTAACATTCGTTGTCACATCTCCCCGCCCTTTTTTTTTACTCTTCCTCCTCTTGCTGTGCAGCACACACTACGTGGCAGTACAGTCAAACCCGTTTATAACGAACTCGAAAGTGCCGCGAAAAGTGGTCGTTATATCAGTAGTTCGTTATATATGGACTCGCCCTCAAAAATTCGCACTAAGCGAGCAATCCGCTATTATTTTTTTTGCAAAATTTTATTGAAAAGTGCTAAAAACCCCTCCAGTGACAAGTTAAGCCTTTTCGCGTTCTGAAGTGACGCCCACTACGTCCACGAGTGAATTAAACCGCCTTTGCAATGAACTGACACCGTTTCGTTGAAGCGCGATACCACCCCGTGGAGCCGATCATCCCTGGCTACAGTTGCGCGCAGCGCATCGCCTACTCGGCTCGCGCCGTCACTGCCGGGCCGCTTGCTTTATTATGCGCATTTATGCGCTATTTGTCCCCTCTTCACTTCGTACCGTCACAGGTGCGGCGAGTATAGCCTGTTCGTTCAACGCGGTGAAGACAAGCATTTTGCAAGCAATGCGCACTCTACGTCTCCGTGTTGCTCTGCCGGTCCTGCATGACGAGGCGCGACGCGCTTGGGATGTCACCTAATAAAAAACTCTGTATACGCTCGCTGTCAGTGCATCAGCGTTTTTCGGTGCCCGTGCCGCTCACAAGCGATCGAGCTACTTTCGTTTCTAAAAAACGATGCACACGCGCGGCGGCGGCGAACTTGCAAATGGCAGCATCGCGCGCTTGTACTGCGTGTACTGCCGGCAATCCGAACAGTTTACGCCACACGTGCAGCCGAGCAGATATATGTGCAGATGACTGTGATAAGGTTGTCAGCGATAAGCCATAATTTCACGAGTATCACCGGCTGGCACATCGCCTTCGCTATCTTCCGATGCTTATCCGCGAAGGTCTCGCCGCAATCGCGCGGAAGTCGTTATCAATGATCGACCGGTCTTTGCCGTAACCGAAAAGACGAAAGACATTTTGCGGCACATTGTGGCTTCAACACAGTGTACTTTTATACAACAAAAAGTTATCGCTTATTGCATTTTACGGCTTCTTGCATTCCAAGGCATAGGTTCATCGCGTAGGCGGTCGCATACGCAAGAACGGCGCCAGAAAAGGTTGCCGTGAGAAAGTTGCCCGCAAGGCTTCATACTGCCTCCTATTTCTTGCTTTTTTTTATTCCTCACTGCCATTCTGCCACTGAAGAAACGCCTGGAAAGTGAGCAACCTCGCTCGTAGCGTCCGAAGTCTGTGTACGGCGCTCACCGATCTATAGGGTATCTTCGCGGTGAGTAAACTAGCGGGGCAAGCGCGAGCGCGCGCCTCTCTCGTGCTTTAGAAAGCCCGTTTTAACTATTTTTTAGCTTCGTATGTGCCACATTTTTACCGCGACCACGTCGGAAGTGTTCGTTGTAAAAGTAGGAGGCTTTGAAAAATGTTCGCTATATGTGGACGCAGTTTCAATGGGTAGCATAGGAAAATCGTAAGTGCACTAAAATATGGTCGTTATAACCGATAGATCGTTATAAGTTGGTTCGACTGTATTGCATGTTTTACATTTGACAATTTACCAAGTGCATGTGCTTTACAAAAACTGAAGTTAGGGCGAGTTTGTAAGGATGCATTTCTTGATCAGGTAGCACAAAATACAAAAACACAAGTGAGGAATAAAGAGACGAGCGCGAAAAGACGAGATAGCACTCGTCTCATCTCTTTGTTCCTCACATGTGTCTTCGTATTCTGTGCTACCTGCTCAAGAAATGCATGTGCCCCATTTGGTGGCATTGCAGACAGTGCACCCTACATAGAAATATTTGTGCGTATTGTTACAAAGTTTTACACTAGTCAATATGACTTTTACTCTGGATGCAAGTGGAGCTCCCTCAAGAGGTAAAGTGCACACACTTTTCCTTAAAAACTTCATCTGTCGCCACTGATATTCCGGCCGCGAACCGGAACTTCGTATCACACGTGCTGCTCTTGGGTCAGCACTTGAGTGTGATCTTCTCTATGCCCAATCTTCATGTTGTCAGGCACAAACCGCAACAACATGCTGAGCCGCACGCTAGGCCTAATCAGCGTTGGTTGCTTTCGGTAGCAGTCACGAGCATAGGTCGGCAAAACTTGTGGAGCCCACTCAGACTCACTCATGAAATAAATTTTTCGTTTAGGGCTTACTAGGACTCAGACTCACCAAAATTTTCCTGAGTCGGACTCACTCGGACTCACACTCACGAAAGTTTTCTTCACGCGGACTCAAATCACCAAAACATTACTCACCCGGACTCGCTCAGACTCAGACTCACGGCTCGATCTGAGTCTGAGTGAGCCCGAGTGAGTCGAGTCATGAGTCCGTTAGCCTAGAATTAGCTTTTTCGACCATGGTGTCAATGCTCTGACACCAATATATCACATAATCTGTGTTTTTCTTGGCGCCTTTTGATATAGTACCTTCGAATACAAGTTATGAGTGCTCGCAAACAAGTAAGGTCACTTTTCTTGAAAGAGATGACAACGTACAATATATTTATCAAGAACTTCTCTGGAAGAGTTGATTGGGGGGGGTAGTCAAGGCACCCCCCCCTACGTAATTCGCGCCTCTGATCAATGAATATTGAAATGGTGTATGAACGACACTGCTTTGGAATACACTCAAACCTCATTATAACAAAGTTGCATGTTACATGAAAATAAGTTCGTTATATCCGAAAATTCGTTATAAAGGTTTATTCCTAACACTATATCTATGGGAAGACTACTCTTAATTTACTTCGTTATAACCGATATTTCGTTATATCCGGGTTCGTTATATCGAGGTTTGAGTGTACATGTGAGTAGACGTGAGTATAAACGTGAATCCAGGTAAGGCTGATAGTAATGCTGAAGGTGAGTAGATAGGACTGTAGGTCAGCAAAAAAAAAAAGTGGAACTCACTAAGACTCACTCAAGAAATATATCTCGCGCTTCGGACTTAGACTCACCAAAATTTTCCTGAGCCAACTCACTCGGACTCACACTCACGAAAATTTTCTTCGACTGGACTCACTCGGACTGAAACTCACCAAAATATTACTCACCCGGACTCACTCAAACTCAGACTCACGGCTTGATCTGAGTCTGAGTGAGTCCGAGTGAGTTGACTCATGAGTGAGTTCGCCTACCTATGGTTGCGAGCCATCAAAGTTGTGGTTTGGTACGGAATAAACAAAACTCTTGCGGTGGCTGCGTTTGAAGAGAAGGGAACCATATCGTTAATGAAAACAAGGGCATGGTTGGCACGTGTAACAGTCGAATAATGGTTTGCGATTCGATTGCAATGTCGTGGACATCGGGTGCACGCCCGTGAATTCTGAAAGATTGGTACCGCTCAGTGCGCGAAATTTCGGTCTTGATTCGATATAGTTTCCATGTAATGCACATAATCGAGGCGGTCTAAAACGTAGTCGGTGAATTTCCGCGATGGCGCTTTCTTTTGTTAGTTTTTTTCCCCCACATTCATTTTGTTGGCAACACGGGTCTTTGGACATTCATTTTTTAACATTCGGAAGTTTAAATGGTTGTAAGCACCCAGCGTCGCATGCTTCTATTCTTGGACACGTGAGGCTGCATGCTCAACATGTTTTGTGTAAATGCAGCCTTTGAAGGAAGTCGTTTTGGCTGTAGTGTGGTACTGCCTATAGGATATTCGCAACTCCGGCGACTTACGTTATAAGCGGTCGATGCTGTATTTGGGAACATCGCATTTCATTCCACAACTACTTCGCCTTCGCACTGCCCAACGACACGACTGTGACTGACACCTGCAAAGCAAATCTTGTACTTTGTGCTTTGCCCCAGAATGCCACAGTCACTGAGGCCAGTGCAAGCACCATATGGAGAGCAACGTAGAAGAGTAAGGAACACCACATCAACAGAGTTGAGGATGAGAAGAGGGACAGGGGAGATGAATGACTCACTGAAGATATGTGCAGGGCATGCACGTAGAAGGCACGTATCTCGATGAACTGGATGAGGTGACAGGCAACGCGGATGGCCCGAAACAGCCAGTACACGGTTGCCACCACCAGGCTCAGCCATGTGAAGAACCCAAACCTGCGTCGGCCACACAACACAAAGAACTGCAAAGTTCCACAGCTGATGTCTGCGTCCTATTTGAGAAGATAGAAATGTAGTTGTATAACGCCACCGAGATCCAAGAACTGAAACATTTGTCAAAACATTAGTCCTTTCTTGAAGTAGAAGTGAAGAATGCAGAACCACAACACCAGACAGTGACTGTTTAGATGAGGGTATATTAGTCCCACCTCTATTTACAGGTCTTTGATGGCCCAGGCACAATGTGAATGAGTAAATGCACCACAGGAGTACAGAACGAGCTATCTTTGACAACCAGATTATCTGTTCATTGTTAGAAGTGCTGAGATTTTATGCATTCCCTGCAATTATTTCACCTGCCAGTGATATTGGCCTGAAAACTTATCAGGTGAGACAGGCATAGATAAAATTAAAAAGCCGAACCTAGCAACACACTGCCCGGATGGGATGACCACGTCGTTGATGGTGACTTTTGTGCCATTGTGGGGCGGTGGCCTATTCCGGAAGAGCACGGGGTAGTCCACACAGTGGAAGAAGAACGTAGAGAACACCACGACAAACACAAACTTCCTGCAATACAGAAAAAGGGAATCTTTACAAAATGTTTCACATGCAAAGCAGTGCATTGACTATTCGGGCTGGCTTGCACAATGTTAATTCTACTGAAATCTTCCCACCCAGCCGCACTGTGCGAAATGTCACCAGTCCTCATTTCTGTTCCCAAATACCGTATATACTCGCGTAATGAACGCACTTTTTTCCCCGAAAAATTGAAGAAAAGTTGGGGGGGGTGCATTTATTATGCGGGGTAAATTTTACAAAAACTTTTTTCGGGAGAAGCAAAAAATGCGGCAATGCAAAAAAAAAAAAGTTAGGTAGCTTAACCTTTCGCAATTAACGTACGTGTACACTGTTTGGAAACAGCTTCTTTATTGCACTTCACTCATTTTCGGTGGTTGATGGCGCTATCTTCTGCAAGCTGTCCACGCGCACCCCATAAAAGCGTTTCGCGACTTTCTTTTTTCGCGATCTTTTGTTTAATCGCGACAGTGGTATCTGCTGTGATCGCGAGGGGCGGCCGGAAGAGTACGCTACGACGCACCTTGCAAACTCCATGACTCCGTGGCAAACTCGCACGACAACGACGTTGAGATTGCAGCAAGCTACCACCGAAGCGACCGAAGCATCAAAACAAACCATCGATTACAAGATCAACGACAAAATACGGCCGCTGCCTCGCTCTCCGCGTGAGACATGACTGTAAAAAGGTAGCCTATATGTCTTGCGTTCCTTGAAGTACGCGCGGATAACAAGCATGAAGAGCAAATTGCAACCGAAGTGAGGATCGGGGGTGCCACCATGTTACGGGAATCGTCACGCTCTTTTCTGGGCGACAAGCAATTTTTCTGGTTTTTCCAGCAAACTGCAACATGCCTGCGACGGCAACGGATGGCCCTTCGCGACAGAAAATCCTGTTGCCTCGCTCGAAAATCGCGTGCATGTGGCTGGGCGGCTGGGCCGCTGGGCCTCAAAGTTTCATATTTGCAGGAAGCGACCGTTGGTTGGCGCGGGCAGTTTCGTGACCTTCGCTCGCTGTGTGCTTGTGAGCCGCGATGTCTCTACACTCGCACCGCTCGAGAATCCCGCTGTGGCGCATGGATAATTAAAAAGACGGGACGTGCCGCGCACAGATAGAAAGAAAAACAAAGAACTGCACGCGGCAGCGGGCGAAAGGGGGGGAGGGGGGGTGAACCGAGGGGGGAGTCGGCGTAATAAAAAACGAAAAAGATAAATGGGCAAGGAGGCGCCACTTTTCGGTTCACGGGACTGCAGCGGATGAATGTAGGGGGTGCGTTTATTACGCGGGAGAAAAAAAAAATCCAAATTTTGACAACTGAAGGTTGGGGGGTGCGTTTATTATGCGAGTGCGTTCATTATGCGAGTAAATACGGTAGGTAATGCAACTGTTCCTGCTCCACCAGACACAAGTTGATGACATGGAATACTACATGGCATTACAAAGCACCAAGGTAAGGTCTCCTTTCTAGTTTGCATGGTCTATTGTGAGTCCTTGCTCTTAAAAAAAAATTGACCTAATGCAATACAGTAGACTCTCAGTAAACTGAAATCTCTTAAACGGAACAGCTGCTTAAATGGAACAACTTCCTCTAGCATGATTGGTTTCTTACTTGAATTCTTCAGTGATGTTCATCTCTCAGTAAACGGAACTCCTGTTAAACGGAACCCATTTTGCTGGTCCCTTCAGGTTCCGTTTAATGAGTCTACTGTATATGCATAGTCTGACACTGCATTGTACTACTTATCTCACCAATGTTACGGAGGGAAATTGCACAGCCTTTTCACTCCCAACCTCCATTAAACCGTCTTCCCAGCTCACACACGCATTTCTATGCACTGCGTATTTCCTCAACCGATTGTGGCGCTGGACATGAATTGGATGAAGACAATGTTCTGGCTGCACACTCTGATGCTTGTACCTTGCACCTATTTTTGTCGCAAGAGCCATGATCACATATTCTGCGTCGTACAAGCCAATCTCACTAGCACACGCTGAATGTGAGAACGACTGTGCCACGATTACATCAACAAGCTGCCTGGTGGGGAAACCGAGCTTTACGATTATCAAATAGGGCACCACCATACAATGTTCCAGTACAAATATACTACAATAGAATTAGAACTTAGCAGCCTAAGAAGGTGCTATCGATGACTGCATCCAATAATTTGTTCTGTCCGCATTATCATAATGACTTCCGAATGCATTAACAGAGTTGTCAGAAATGTGGCGCCGTTGCAGTGATCCGACCCCATTTGCCATTTCTTTGTTTGCCATGTTTTTTCTTTGATGTCCCCCCTCTGAACACCACCACCCAGCAACCACAAGTTTAGCACACACTTGACATCCTCGAGAACATATGCCAGTTAGTTCACTTTACTGCACGATCTCGACAGCATTGGTATCAGTGGTGATCATCACCATCAGACCCTGTCACTGCCCCATCAGTTAATGATCTTTCTTTGTCTTTCACCAAGGCATGGCTTCATCACAACATCTGAATGCTAAATCTAGCTGACAGCCATTGTGTCGCGTGGCAGGGAATTAGGAAAGCTGAATGAAAGGCAATGCTGCATTTCTGCGTGAAATACAGTCGAACGCCTTTATAAGAGACATTGATGTAAGAGACAATTGGGTATAAGAGGCTCCAGTGTGCCTAGATTAAAATAGGGGCTGATAAGAAAATGCGTACGTTGCACCCTGCTTACAAGAGACACCTCATATAAAGCACAATTGCTCCCTGGTGCACGTCTCTTATATAGGGGTTCAACTATACTGGGTTTTTCTGATGATTCTACAGGGATAACATTCGGCTGGAAGTGCAATGGTGTTGTGCAATGACTAAGCATGTTTATTTAGTGTTTCAGGGCTGCTTTTGAAAATTTCAATTCACCATAGTAGACGACAATGCACTGGCCACATGGTGCCACACCAAATAACACATTTTGGTCTGGAGACTTGTGCCTGTGGCACGCAGAGCAAATGACAGTCCAGCATGTGAATATAGGGTTACACAGTGTGACAAATACACGACAGGCCGGTTATGTTTAACTTGCAAAAATAACGCCCTATCGCCTATCAGTTCAATATCAGGCATAATGCAATATAAAACTTCCAAAGAATTGGCAATAACTTTCCAACTATACCAACTAGCCCGCCTTTCAACCCTTCTGCAACTTTCAGCAATGCTTACACAAGCTACGTGCTGGAAGTGTCCGTGTATAAAAGTGATAACATCAGTCGGCAACGTGCCACGCCACTGGGGCCCACAAATGGCCCAATTTAGTGAAATTTCTCACCGAATGTCTAATATAAGTAGAGTTAAACCATATGTTTTTCAGTTCTGGAGGAATATAAACGTAATGAAACAAAGTAAAACACTTTCAATTCAAGTGAAGGCCCAGAGTTAAAGTTTATTTGCAACCACTCACGCTAGCTCCAGGATCTCATGAAGCATCATACAGGTGAAGCCATGGTTCTGGTGGTACTGGTAGACGTGCAGGTACTCAGTCAAGGACAACTTGCAAGTGACCAAACATGGCTGATGTGGAATGATGAAAGTTTACGGACAAGTAATGCGCAGTTTGCTCTAACAAGCGATCAGTCTCTGGAAACATTCAGACAGTGCTGCATTTCAAGCTGACCCAAGAGTTCTCATGAAGTTTGCAAATTGCACTAAACCATCTCCAATCCAGACATTCCAAAAGCACAAATTTTGTGCCGTCAAAACCTAATTTCATTTTTGAGCAGGTACATAGATGAAAATGCAATCTCAACATTACATCCAATAAGAGTCTCTGCACTGTGGCACTGCGTGCACCCAGTAAACGTGGTTGCCATCCCTTAAGTGCAAGCAGCAATTTCCAGAATGCTTTGGCCAGAACTATAAACGTGGCAAGACTACCACTCTGCCAGAGGGGATGCAAGCACCCAAACAAAAGTGAAAGGTCACATGGTCTCAACTATTTATGGTACAAATCAATGCAGGCACTTTTGAACTGACCCCTGTACAAAAGAAAAACAAGACAAGAAGGATATCCTCGTAAAGAAAGAGTCCAAGTCCTCCACGTGGTTCCATCGTGCTGCAAATGAGAGAAGACAAAGCTCATTACCCAATGACAATACAATCACGCATATTAACAGTAGACTGACATGAACACTAGCCAAAAGGCTGGCTGGGAAGTGAGAAACCATTCAACAAAGTTAAAGTGTGTCCACACAGCAGAGCAACACTTGGGCAACAACTAAAGCCCCTCCATACTCAAGTTTTTATAGAAAATTTCATGTAACACTAACCTACTTTAATCCTCAATGCTTCTTCCCACCTTCAGGCTCTGATATTGAACTGAAAATATTGGCACACTGTAGTGACGGCGAACAGAACAAGTACAAAAAGTGCCAGTAAAAAAAAGATCATTTGTATTCTGTGAACATGGAAAACTTGGCATAGTTCACATTGTGGATGCAATCCGATTTGTTAACAAGGTTGTGTCGCTAGGGGCTCGACAATAGCATTCAGAGGTGTTCCAGTGTTCCAAATATGCATTGGAGAGTCTTGCACTGAGCAATAACTTTGTAACAGCGGTGGGCCATTAATAAGCGATCAGCGCAGAAAAAGCCAATGTGCACATGTCCATATGGGACGGGTGCTACTGTTGCACGAGCCAGTGATCAACAGAAAAGTGGCCAAAATAAGCAGCTTACACTAAAAGTGGTGACAAGAGGGGCTCCAGCAACAACAGTGGAGCGTGCAATGATTGAATTGTATTGCACTGATGGAGTTCTCATCAGATACTCACACATGGCCTATCACACGTGCACCAATCTGAAAGTTTACTACACAATTAAAGGTACATGCACAATTTATAAAAAAGATTGATACACAACAGCCACAAGTAACAACACTGTTAATGAAGGACTGAATGCAGCACAAACGTTTTTGGAGGAGAAATTGCAAGTGTTGTGATTGCTGTACTTCTGAGCAAACTGAATAAGCTAAGCCGCATGCTTTGGGGCAGCCCAGGATGTGTGCAAAGTTAAACCTCGAAACTGAATTCGCACAGCAGGGCCTGAATTGCCAGAGTTTCATAATCAAGTTTGTATTCCCAACAATGTAATTGGTAAAGACAACCAAGGACACAGAACGCCATCTCAGCTGCACCAGTAGTTCCAGCATAAACTACACAACCTCCACTTTTGGCCCAATTTTCGCAAGTCATGGAAGTGTAGTGTTTTGACATTAGTGAGGGCCAGCACAGCGGACAGGAGTTCAGTTACACATTCAAAATGCAGAAGTAGACTAGGAAGGCTAGACTTTAAAAGAGCAATGCCACTTTGGATCTACAGGCGTCTCGATTCCCCAAGGGCAGTGAAATTGCAAGACAAAAATTAATGAACACTTTTTTACTGCCCTCAATTGCTCCAATCGCCACAACCACGAGTGAAATGATTTTGAGGGCCTGCCTGTAGGCTTACTGCAGGAATCTCAGTTTCCAAACTGTCACAGCCAACCGTGGGTACACTCGTGTGTAACTAAAGAATGCACACTGTGTCCTGTGACAGTGGCCCCATTTCCATTCTTGGCAACAACTCTCCACTGCAGAGAAGTTGACTAACTTTTGAAAATGCTATAGCAGCGAGCAGAATGGAGCAAAAGAGTACTGGTTCGCAACTGCAGCATAATACACATGACAATGCTGGTGGTGGCTTAAATTAATGTCATTTCAGAGGTCTAATCACGGTACTATCAAGATAGAAGAACCGGACAATGAAAGGTTTCGGTGAGAAAATTTCAGATGTCCCAACACATTGGCTCTATGGGTACATGATGGTGTCGCAATGTCCAAATTATCGGGGCCATTGAAAAATCAATGAGCGTTATATGACTGCATAATTACTCCCACTGCGGCACTTCTCATTGCTTTCCAATCTGCCACCCATGCCTCAATCATGCCTAGTGCTTATGGTGCAATTGTCCAACCGTGTAGTGTAGGTTATCTGTTATAAGGTGTGTGACACAATGCAGATTAGATAACCAATGTCAGGATAATGGAAGAGATATGAACATAATGAAAACAGACGTGGTGGCAAAGAGTTGAACAGAACAATGAGATTATTGAAAACGGGCGAGAGTGGCTGAGACACGATAAAAGCACTTGGCCAAGGTCTGCACACATCTTACGTCTCTTTGTTGCTATGTGAAACCACTGTTATTTTCGGGATGGACTGCTCAAAGTCATTTTGTAGCAATTATGGAGCAAGTGAATTGAATATAGGAGCAGTTTGAAGCACTTAATATTGTTTTAGAACAATTTGGACCAGATAAAGTTTCATTTTGGATCAATTTTGAGCATGCCAATCTGAAGCTTGGAGAAGATTAACCTTTGACACGCATGTAAATTTTAATACAAAAATTTTTTTTATTCGTGGCAGCGATAAAAAACTTGAGGACCCTTGAGCATGGCCTTCAAGAGTAGAACACGACTGCGTGATTGGGCCCGTTTGCAGTCTTCTCATTCACTTGTCAGGCTCTGCTTCTTGGCGTACACCTCAACCATGCATTGAGGAAAGGAACATCTGTGTACTTAACATTGGCCATTTGAAGCCCTCCCAGAATGCATGGCTACTGCAAGTGCAGTGGGCAAGTGTCCACTACATACCGATAAGGCAGTACGTGTACCCGCACACTTTGCTGATGCTGCTGCTGATTATGACTGCTTATGCGAGAGTGCTTTGTAATGGGTCTGCCTTTAAATGACCCACTCGCTACACATTCACACAGTGACACCTGATGCAATTCTACCCTTCTGACACGCAATATTGCATCTGTGAACATGTCCTTGCACTACATGATGCCTGTATACAGTATTTTTATGATGCATCTTTGTAGCTATGTGGTAAAACACCTGCATGTCATGCAGAAGTACTGGGTTCGATTCCCACTCGAACCAAAGGTTGTTATTATTTTTTTTTTGCACCTACCTTGCTCCCGGTCAATGCCGATTTTTTGCTCACAACCAACGTCACCATCAAGTTCAAGGGGTGGTGGGTGAAACCCTACTGCCCGTTCTTATTTTGTACGTATAAACATTGCTGCATCTTGCTGGTACTTACCTATGGAGCAGAAACCGGGAGGCTTAGAAAAAGGGGTCAACTTAAATTGAGTATGAAGCAGCGAGCAATGAATAGGAAAACGATAGGTGTAACCTTAAGAGACTGGAAGAGAGCAGAGTGGGTCAGGGAACAATTGGATAATATGGACATCTTAGTTGAAATCAAGAAGAAGAGATAGGCAGGGCACGTAGCGCGTAGGCAGGATAACTGTTGGTTAATAAGGGTAATTGACTGGATTCCAAGAGAAGGCAAACGCGTGAGAGGGAGACAGAAAGTTAGGTGGGCAGATGAGATCAAGAAATTTTCGGGCATAACGTGGCAGCAGCAAGCACAGGACTGGGTTGATTGGTGGAACCCTGAAGAGGCCTTTGCCCTGCAGTGGGCGTAGTCAGGCTGATGATGATGATAAACACAGCAAGCACACACACACACACACACTTGGAGACATACACACACACATGGAGGTGTCTGACTACTCACTGGGGCTGCTGTCAGGCACCGTGTGGATGAGATAGTGACTTTCGTGCGCCCCTTCTGGCTCGGTGTCATCCGACGGCAGCGCCCGGTAGGCTGTCTGCAGGCTGGCCATCTTGCCACCGCCCGGTGAGTATGCAGGGGCAGCGCCCACCTGCAATCACACATGTGCCACAGTGAGAGGACTGCTTCGAGGCTATACAATACATTAAAGCAAAAGTCATGATATGCTAGCAAAACAAAGCTGGAATGGAGATCAACGAATTAGATGTTGACACCCTGGGTTTTTTTTTTTTAACAAGGACAAATGTTCTTGCATTTCGCCTCCATCGAAATGCGGTTGCCGCGGCCCGGAATCGAACCCGCGTCCTCTTTTGCGGCGCTACCCTTCAGACACTAAGCCCGCCGGGTTTTGAACGAGCAAAAATGCAGCAAACACGAAAACAGCGCCGCTATTTTGTACCGACTTCCGTACGCTATGCCATTGCAACCTACCGCTCACCGAGGCCGACGGATCCCATTAACGGCAAGGGCGGACTCTGACCACTCCGGAATATCGCCACAAAATGGCCACACGGTGAAGCCGAGTTTTCGAGAGAAAAAAAAAAAAAAAACTTTTTCCATGGGGCTCATCGGGAGGACCGAATTTAACGACAGCACATGTTTCACTGCGGTACGTACAGGTGCGGTAGACGCCGGCAGCCACCCGTAGTAAGCACGAGTCATATCTACGAGGACGTCTTGGAAACGGTCTTGTGCAGCCATTTTGCGAGCAATGCAATCTGTCAGGCGTCTTCCTCGCAGAGCAGGGGACCGACGAATGACAGCGAGCGCGTACCCGCAGGGCGGCGGGTTTCGTCCAGCCAAGCGGTGGGCACCACAAAGACGCGCCAACAATGACAGCCACCGACGGCGCCTATCCCCTTCCAAGAACGTCACCATGCGCCCCGTGGGGTGTGATCACAATCGAACCTTCCCTAGGCAAACCAGAACCGATCCTTTTAAGCTAATGAACAGTGTCCACAGTACAGCGCAGAAGGGCGATGACCCGCATGAAGGGTCGACACGCTTGTCCTTCTGCGTTGTATACAGAGTCTGCGTCTCGTCCAGCTTTTAATTTTTTTTTTTTCAAGTTCTGTTCACGTGTCTTTTCTTGATCACGTTTTCACTATATTAAATACCATCGGGCCGCTGACGACTTCACGCGTATAATAAAAAGTTGGTTCATGATGCGCGACGTCTCGTGTCCCTCTTGTGGGCCGTGTTAATCGCGCCCACCCTTCATCATGGACTTTAGGATAACCTAGAAGGTTTTCCTGCCTTCCACTTTAGCTCCATCGAAAATGCAGCTAGCTCTCACGAATTCGTGACCGAAATAAAGTCTCTCTTTTATGGCCTTTTGTTTCGAATGAACATTCGGAATTGGTCTCTTTGATGACCCAGACACATGCGGGGACCTTCCAAACGCAAACGGGTTCTTCAGCAGGACCATACGGGCGCCGTCCACGTTATGCCTGGCATTATCATCGTGCAAAATGATGCAGAGCAACGCTACAACCTAGTCGGTGGTTGCCTTGTTGGTAAGACATATCCTTGGCGTTCAGAGGTCTGTGAAGACGCGGACACGACGACGGAGGTCAAGACGGAGGGACGCAGCAGCGCCTGCCTGTGTGTGTCCCTCCCTGTCCGCGTCTTCACAAGCCTCTGCTCTAAACGCCAAGGTCAGTGTCGAGCATCCTGGTCCCACTAATGCTGCACGGCTTTATATAAGTCTATTACATAGCATCGATGCAGTGGCGTGACCAAGGGGGTGGTTTTAGGATTCAAACCCACACCAACGCCTCGTTGCCCACACCCATAAGCGCGGGGAGGGCTCTGCATCCCCTCGTGCGCACACCTATGTCCCGAAGTGTTTACATTTTGTATGCCTGCGAACACGCACGAACATACATAAGGGGTGGGTGGGGTGTTGCCGCGAAAAAGTTCTGGCTGCAGCCCGTGAGGCGGCGTGGCTCCGGTCCTCCTCGGGGGCGGCCCTAGGCCCAGGCCACGAATTTGCAGGAATTTTTAAAGTTGTTACCACCACCCCCCAGCAGCATCGACGTCATGCATGAGACTTTCTCGTCTGTTCAAGGTTCAGCTGGATGCGCTGGCTGTGTCTTTGAGCAACACAAAGGTCCTAACGCAAGACAGACCACGCCAAAATGACAGCGGGTAGCACACAAGTGGCGTTGGTTCAAAACACCCGAAAGTAGCAAGCCAACGTGACTGCACGGAACAGTAAAGGCGACGCGCAGAACGTGCCAATGACATGTCGCAAATAGCCCTGCTTAGGACAATCGCAGAGTTTACGACCGGAGAACAGGGCCCGCATGCCAAGAAGTGCGCTCGAAACGCACGAACCGAAAATACCCAACCCGCCGCAGTACACATGGGCGTGCGAACGTTAGCCTGATATTACGACGCTTTCCTTAATGACTGCGCCTTGTTCGAGGAAACCCGCTCGGTTCGCAGGGCACCTATTGTGTTTTGCGCGCACGGTTTTCGGCAAAGGTCTGCTTGACAACTCCTAGCGCTTTAGTCAGCTTCCAACTCGCGGTTACGGGTGCGAACAGAGCACGCTGATCTCATCAAGCGTCCGCAGACACGTGCGGGTTTATTCACTAAAAAGTCGGAGAACGATCAGCAATCCAAGCACGTCGGTGATATCGCATTTCAAACCAGCGAGCAAAGCACACTGTCAAGCCTTTGACCAAGGTGCGCGGCAGAGCCACCACCCACAAGTTGCAACGTTTGTCATTAAATAATTTCTCATTACACAAGTTGGATCGCACGCTGTGCTTCCCAGTGATTCACAGCGTAGCGAAAGGAAGCGCGCGTTCTATGAACGTAAGGCGTTGTATATTTACGACCCGTCTGGGTCGGCCCAGCTCGCGCGTGTGAGTGAGCCGGAAGGGTTGAAATTGCGAAGCCAAACGAAACAAGCCGGAGGAAAAAACACAGCGCCTGACTTCGCGCTTTTGCAGCCGCGAATTCACGCGAACGCCAGGCTGACGTGCGTGATGTAACCAAGCGCACCGACGCTAGACTGAGTGCGCATGATGTAACATGCCAACATCCGCGCGCCTGTGTAGGCTTTACCAAACATAGAGCTACGAGCAATTTCGGTCCACCACCGTACGCGTATTGACCGTTACTAGAGAAATGAACAGATTGCACGCGATTGCGCCCAGATCGCGCCCGGGCTCCACAACGAAACCGCTAAAAATAGGCTGCTTCTCGGGCGCATTCGTAGCGTGCAAACGGGACGTTACCTGTGGGCCAAAGGCAAGGACACTGCGCTGCGGTCGCCACAATTGATGAGAAGCTCGGCAGAACGACGTGAGCTGTTATCGCTGCTGCAACACTCGGACGCTTTGTTCCCGCCGTGTTCGGTCAACGTTTAATAAAACGCGCGCGCTCGTTCTGCAGGTATTCGGTCTGCGGCGACAAACGACGCGCAAGCCCCGTTGCTAACGGCGGCTGGCGACGAAACTGCTGCTGCACCAGCGAGCTCGGGCCAACCAGCGGACATTTCGCAAGAACCAGCGATGCCCGCTGTTGTGGCACTACAACCATCGGGCCTGTCGCGCACTCGGGTCGTCACCGTCAGTGCGTGTTACAGTTTGCCAAAAAGTCGTTCGGGCGCACGGCCTCGAAGGGCAGGCTGGGCACCTAAAATCCCTTTCGCGAGAAAGACTTACGTGCGGAGGTTTCGATCAGCTGACGGAGGCGACCCTCGCTGCATCATCCGTCGTCTCGTGCGTATCCATGCCGCGCACACCGTCGACGCTACGAGGCAGTGAACCTGCTCGTCACTGCCACAATGAACATGACTCGCACAAATCGAGGGCTGTCGGAAACGCGGGCGCACAAATCCGTGCACGAGGATCACACGGCCAGGCGCGATTCGCGGCACCGTTGTGGGCACGGTCACCCACCAAATGGCCTTTGTTGTTTTGTTTACTTTTAATTTTCTTTGAGGGTGCGAGAGCGGAGGGCAAGGAGGTTATGAGGAGAGATAGCGTTATGCGAGGTCCGCAGCAAATAAATAATAAAAAGTTGAACATATGACATTAACTTATAAAATGTTACCATATAATGGTAATTCATTTACAACAAGATAATTACGGTCGGTTGTTTTTGTAAATAAAAATAAATTTGCTGCGAGACTGTTCTCTCCGGCTGATGGCTGCCCTGGGGGGTTTTGCGCTGCACGAAAAGATGTGCCAAACTCAATGGACTTTGGTGCGTATTTCATTTCAAAATTTCCCTAGCTGCTATAAATTTTGCTAATGAAGTGGGCTGCTCACACGTGTTCTAAATTAGCTGCCTCTTCACGTGATGCGGAAAGCACAGTGAGAAAAAGAAAAAAGCGAAGTCCCCGGACGTCAGCGCATACTTGCAGTTTCGTCCTGACCTCAACTGCATTCAGCCTATTTTCACCCTCAAAAGTCGGTCACCGTCAATTGTTTTTTCTACTCGATACATTTTTTTTGCGTCAATCTGTTCTTGATCTGGATTTCCGCTGTCATAACGTAGTGATGCTAAGGGACGGTCGGGCGAAGAAGAAAAAACTTGCCGACCGCGTCAGCTGATGGCGCGCTTCGATCGAGGTTGAATGAATGAAACTAGTTTCTGTGGTACTTTATTTGTGTTGTTTATTACCGCGATTGTTTTTTGTTTTTTTATCTGTGATCAGTCCGCGTTCCGTGGCTGCTAAATTGCGGCGGACCGCCGCCGAAGTCGTGCCCCGTTCTTCGCGGTGTGGTGAATTCGCACAATGTCGAGACGAATAATAAAGGTCGCGTGCTGCGCGCACGGGGCGAAACGGAGCCGAGCGTTGCGGTGTCAGCGCGCGGAGTTTTGCATGTGGAGTGTGGTTTTCTGGACTACCGGTGCAGTGGCGGCCCGGCGATGGTGTCGTCGGCGCGCAATGCGGTGGCCTGCGAGCCTTCGTCGCACATTCCCGGAGGCACGGCCTGGGTGCGGACATTCTTTCGTCTCGTGAAACCCTCGGGCGGCGGCAACACGCTGCACTACTCCGAGAGAAAGCTGCTCGGGTGAGTCGATGATGCGCAGTCGTGTGGCGGTCAGCTGACGGCTATTGCGCCCTTTACGTATTGCGAAAGAGTTCCGAAAGCGCCGCTTTGGCAGCTTAGCCTCGACTTGCGCAAGGCTGCTTTCGCGCCGCGCAGTTAAGCGTATTGCGTGGGAAAAGAAAAATCACGTGGTGATACGAAATCGTAGTCTTTGGTTTTCCGCGAACGTTGGAGTATTAGTGCAGTTAGTGCCCTCTGCACTTTAGCACTATGGTATTCCTTACACTAGCATCATTCTCGAGGAGACTTTGAAGCCTCTTGGCAAGCCCTGCTTTGTGCATTGCTGGGGTGCAGCTTCATGGATCTTTTATACATGCAGAACAAGGGAACTGATTTTAGTGGGGCCCAACACAGTCCCACCTTGTGTGTGCGTGCACACCGCAGGCAATATACATACAATGTAAAGAAGTTCGGAAGAAAACAAGAGGGGGGATATTCTGGCTTCGCCTCTGCAATAACCATTGCAGAGTACTGTGGTCAGCAGTTGTAGATCCTGCAGCTTGTTAATCAGGCACACCGCTTTTTGCCAGCATTTGTATTAAAGCAGTGCTTAACAAGAAGAATCCATTTGCGCTCCATCTGGTGGTGCTCCGTGACACTGTCTAACACTCCCTTTCATGTGTCGCTACTCACATCATGCTTTGTAAGATGCCATTCATTATTCACAAAGCTTATGGGTTCTTCCATTAAGTGCCTTGGTCAGAGCATCTGCATAGCTGCCTGATCCTACATATTGTCACATTTCCTTCTTTAGTCTTCTTTCGAGAAAAAATGATGCAGGTCATTTTCGCTATGTTCTGACGTCACTTATTTGCTTGCAACAGCAATGGCTCCTTGATTGTCTACTTTCAGCAGCTTTAGTTCAACGACAAACCCTTGGCCGCATAACATGTTAAGTAGTGTTGAATCCATGGTATCTCCTTTGATGCTTGGCACATCGAAGGAGCTTGAAATCATGTAAGTTTCGGTACGTTGGCATGACGCTGTAAGAATAAATCTGTTCAAAGTAAGCACCTGTCTTCGTCAGTTGTCACTCGGTCCATGTCTTTTGTTGTGCAATAGATCCTGAAAAAGTAGTCAGCTTCTATGCTAGATAATGCAGTTGTTTCCTGCTTCTTGCTGCTCCAAGAAATGGCAGTTCCAGTCAGCATGAAAATGTACCCACTGAATGACTGCCTGTCAACGATGGTGTTTTCCCAATCTGCATAACAGTCTTGAATCCAGTTGCCGTTCTTTGCGTGTGAGAACATTGTTTGTCGCACATACCTAAAAATGTACTTAATGCATTTCAAACTTCCAAGGTAGGATTCTCATTGAATGGGCTCTCATAAGCATTCACAAACAACAACTCCGGCCATGGACGTCCCGCTAAGTGAAGAAGTGCTCCATTCACTCATCGGCATTTGCATGATAATTCAATGTCACCATAGTCATCCACATTAATAGCAACAGTGGCATTACCTCCTCGCTAAATCTACACAGCAAATGTGATATTTGGGCCACTCGGTTAGGATTTATATTTAAACAACTCTGAAGGCAAGACAAAGAAGCTTGTCTTGTTCTCTGTGCTGTTTAAATATACATGCACGGTTTTGCCTCGGATCAAGAAAACTCTTCAGAAACTCGTTCAGTTCTAGGTTCCACTCCCTTGCAGATTGACATACTCTGTACAGACTCTCCTTCAATGGACATAATCCACCCTTGCAGTTCTCATACTACGTAGGTTGTTTCATGTAGACTGTCTCCTTCAAGGTCCCGTAGCAATGATGTCAGCCTGATGGACCTTTCAATCTCTTTCAACTGCTACTGCAAATAATGTTCAGATGGACTTAAGCATCACAACCAGCAAGAAAGCTTCCTTAAAGTCACTTTTGTCTGGGAAGCAAGTTGAGCCTTGCAATGTTCCAGGTCACCATTTTGTTTGAGCTTCTTAATGAGTATCAACTTGCATGTGAATAATAGTTGGACCTTTGGTCTTGGAACTACTTCCCACGTGTCTTTCTTCTTCAGGTTGTGTAACTCCTCTTTTGTGGCCCTTTTTCATTCCTGCACATCACTTGCTCAGAGTGCGTCTTCCAGTGTTTGAGGATCATCTATGCTGCTGCTTCTGCGACAGAGTTACAAAGCTGCTGCATTTCAGCCTACCTCTCCAAACGTCTTAACACATTGGGGTTCTCCACCACTTGAGGAGTGAAAGCATCCTCTACTGAGCTCTCCCCTTTGTCACAGTTGTGGGTACCATCATCGCCCCTCTCTTTGTTAGGCTGGATCTCTTCATCAGTAGTGATTCTTATCAGGTCTATAGCACCAGCACTATTTCCATAGGTGATTTGATCTTTTGTCTCACTCTTGCATGGAAAGCTAACTTCCTCAACGGTTATGTCACTACTGACAAAGAACTCATCTTTGCGGCTGGCCCAATGTTTACACAATTTTACTCCATTTGGGTAAACCTTCAGCACATACTCAATACGGACGGGGGTAAAAGATTGCACAAAACACTTCATGAATTTATCTTTGTCCCTGTTTCCACATGTATCAGCAATATATTTCAGAGAACAAATTTTCGTCCAATCTGCAGTTCTTGAAAGTTACTGCATTCTCAACACGTCCATGTGGAGAAAAATTTGATGTGGTGGTCAGAGGCATTATTGTCAGACTTTTGAAAATAGTTTTGTTTGACTCATACCAGTTGCATCAACATCTATAAATAACAGCATTCCTGGCACATTGTGAAACATGCTGCATAAGAACTCTGCCAAGAACACTGTCGCCAGTAGAAGCCAGTGTGTCCCCCCACTAGTCATGCAAAAGTTGAATGTATCCTCCGAGAGTACTGTCCTTGGCTTGTGACACAATGATGCTTGGTTGTCCCTTTTGCCAAATCTGTAGCAATCCTTTAGAAAGCTGATGTAGGATTGTATGCTTACTTCGTCTTCCTTTAGATACTCGCAAGAGCAGATGTTTGAGGTGGTGTCACGGGTGGAGTTCTACCGGGACTTCGTGCCCTGGTGCACGCAGTCACGTGTCACAGCCCGGTCTCCCCACGCCCTGACGGCATACATGAAGGTCGGCTTCCCACCCATCGTCGAGAGCTACACCTCTCACGTCACGCTCGTTAGGCCCACCCTAGTCAAGGTAGGTGCCGTTGGCTACTTTGACACAAGGTGAGAAACCGGGAAACACCTTTCACAGCTAACAGCTGTTAAGGAGAGATGCGAGTCGAAAAACGCATATCACATTTTTGTTTATATTTGCTTTCACAAGTTTAGTTTCTCTACTTTAATGACAAAAAAAATTGAAGATTGTAATTAAACTCGAAGTAGGTTAAAATTGCTTTTAAAGAGCACAAGGTGGCTACTAAAAACTAAAACGAGCTCATTCTCTAGAGTCCCCTGGAAATTGTCACTTGGCTGCTTGCCATTGCATTTCGCATGAGCAGTTCACCAAAGCCACATGCTCAAAATAACCATGATTCCCAAGCTCTCACGATGGAAGAAATCATTTAAAAAAACATATCTTTGGCGCATAGATGAGCTTTCACTTATACCTTTAAAATGCGTTTTTCTCAAGATACAATTTTGGGCAACTTCTTGAGTTTTGACATCATGTTTTTGGTACTTCTGATAGCCAGATCAGGGATGAACTTTTGCCCACATATTCCTTAACATGTGAAGAGTGCAAATATCTCATTTAAAGCTTGACATCATGTATATAACTATTACGAACCTAAAGTAAGCAATTAGTATGGTCTGAGCATTCTAAGATTTCTCACATTACAATTTTTCTTGTCCATTAAAATCTCTTATACACACTTCCTTGTTAGTTATTGGCATTCTGCAGTTAATGTGGAGCAATATGAGCCATTAATGGCTCAGAACCATAAAAGTTTAGTGGCAAAAAAAGTGTGTACAAAAAGAACCTATATTTTACACATTTTCATGGTACAAAATGAAAACTATGCAACTTACTATAAAACTGATTACATATTTGAAATGAGCATAAAAGCCTATATGTACAGCAAAAATTTCATTTTGCTAGGCGACAGATAAAGGAACTTTTTTTTTTGAGTAGCATCTCCCCTTAAATGGACAAATGAGGGCACTGATTTAATAAACGGCACTTTCTGTTGAGTTAGTACAGCCTCTGGAGGGAAAGCTTCCCATAGGGGGGCCCATGTATCAGAACTCCCAACCACAAGGGCGCCGCCATCGCCACCACTACCCAACCGTGCAAGCGTGGCCAGCCCCAGAGTCATGTGCTAGACTTAATGGTGGTATTCAGTTTTCATCGTAATTAGTGAGTTTACATGAAGTAGGTTTGTAAGAATGTTTCAACAGAAAGCGCAGACGACCACTCCCTGCGACTCAGAATGCAGTCAGAAGATGTGCAATTGGCCGCGATCTCAAACTCAAGTTGATATGGTGGTGCCATCTAGCAAATGTGGCTGAAAACGCACCTTCCTGCGTCGCGAGTTCCAAGCACAGTAAATTGCCCTAATGGGCTTGCACCTTTCCTGAAAATCTTTTTAATGAGCATTGAACACTGTGTGCATGTTTCTAATTTGTCAAAAATGCCCGTGTTTGGTGGCCCGCACCTCCACCAAATATGTTACGGGAAAGACAGACTCCGAGGACACAGACTTGAGGGAATA